>JAEMTY010000237.1:0-25000 GCA_020423425.1 Chrysopa pallens
ATCTGTGGATCGATAAGTTTTTCTACGTCCAATATTCGATGGTAAAC
The DNA here is from genome assembly GCA_020423425.1 of Chrysopa pallens. Taxonomy (NCBI): domain Eukaryota; kingdom Metazoa; phylum Arthropoda; class Insecta; order Neuroptera; family Chrysopidae; genus Chrysopa; species Chrysopa pallens. The sequence continues at coordinate 48 of JAEMTY010000237.1, forward strand.
TTTTTATTAAAACTGGAAGGTGTATTTCAATCTCATTTTCCTTTTGGTCACTAAAACAAAGTTTAAAATATTTCTCCTTAAAAGGTTTTATTTAATTTCTATCTAATCTACCTAACTTAGCAAGATTATCTCTATGAAAATTCTCGTAAGTTGGGTGAAAACTTTCTAAATGCAAGTCAAATTTTGAATTGCACATAAAATTGGCAAGTAATTTCATTTTGTATAATATTAAAAGAATAATTACTATATTTGGACAAGAAATTTTATAAATGAAAAAGTTTGTCACTCGGCGTAATTTATAATTACAACACCTTGCCAAATCGGAATTCCCTAATCATAAATTTCCATTGGTCGTTGAATGTGGTACAAAATCATGGTTTTGAAAATTGTACTGATTTCAAAAATCATGGAGGCTAAACTTAAGGAGAAGTTAAAAATTTTAAATTTTAAAGACTTTAAAAAAATAGTTTTCTTTGAACTTCTTTACCTAGTTTCTTCATCCTTTTGAATAACACCAACAATATTAATTTTAAACAATGTACTTAGATACGAATCACCTTTCTTATTTTCACCACCCACTTGCCACCCTTTTAATTTAATATCTGAACGATCTGTTGCTTTTGTTAAAACCTCTGACAATGTGTTGATTGTAAATTTTGCTGATATTCCAGGTAGAAAATCGGTATAACGAAATTTATCGGGATTTAAACGTGACATTATTGCTTAAATATTTTCTGGACGTAAAATAATTTAAGAACTGATTTGAACACTAATGCACAACGGTTATGAATGTTATATTGGGGTCTCTAAATTATTTCAGTAGGAAGGTATACTTTTTACATAAATGAAATTATTAATTTATTTAAATGAGTACAATTACAAGTACCTATGTCCTAGAATAGTCTAGTAAGTTTACGCCAACGAATTATTCAAACAGTTCGTTAGAAAGGCAAATTTTTTTTACGAACTTTGCAGATCGCATGAATAATAAGAAACTTTGTATTTTTTTTTTAAAGTAGTTTAAAAATCATCAATCCAGCATCTACTTGTATTATTCAATGTTTTATATAAAAATTACTTTCTAAGATTTGTGTTTTAGGTTTATTTCGTTTAAAATAGACAGTATTACTGTTTCACATAAAATTGACTATATGAAAACAAAATTTACCAACAATAAATACCCCATATATAGCATTTTATATTTATATTTATAATTATATACGAAAGGTTTTTAACATTCATTTTATACGAAAGGTTTTTAACATTCATTTTATACGAAATGTAAAATTATAAAACAATTAAATACTACAAGTAGATGAAGAAATCATTAGTTTGAAAATGTATTATTTAAATAAAATTTTTACATTTTTTTCAATTAATCTAGGTGTCATTCAAAAATTTTGAATAGGGGATTTACAAATCGTGGGAGATAATTATTGTTTTAAATTTATCCTATTTCAAATATGAACATATTTATTTTCAATATATAGATTTTAAGTATAGGTCAGGAAATATAGTAACAGTTGCATTAAGAAAGATAGATTATTAAATTTTTAACACAATTTTAAGCTTGCAATAACTTGGTCTTGAAAAAACCAATAGAAATAAAATAAACTGAATTCAGGCACTTTTCCCTAGTATTTAAAAGTCACAATGGTTGTAACATCCTGTGTTTCTTTTGCACGATACGTTGGTAGCAGTCTTTTAAACTTAGAATGGTTAAATATGAATTTAATGCGATTATCATTTTATACGAATAAAACTATGGGACTACAAAAATAATTATGATAAGTTAGAAAAATTAATTGAAAAAGTAAATGGATTCTTTGTAACTTATACATGTAATTGAACTCATAAAAAAAAAATAGAATATCCCTCTCATATAAACGGAAGTTATTATTATAAATATATTTATATCTACAAACCTATGAGTATAAAGTACATCTGTGACGAATTTAAAGCAGTAGGTCGAATTAAGTCAAAGCCTAATTGCTGTAAATACAATTTAGAGGAATATATATAATCATATATAATAATAATAAATAAACAAATAAATATCTAATCACAAAATTTTATTCATATAACATATTTTTATTCCTTCAAACTACAAAATTAACGATTTCCAATTGAATTTTGTTGTTTTTCTTTTTTTTTTTTGTTTCTGTCTTCTTATAGTAGACTTACATAATACGTCAGGATATATTAATTATAGTCTAAAGTGTGTAACGCTACCTAATATTGACCGTGCAAACAAAATTTTGGTATAGATGTTCATAAAAACACCTATTTAGCCAATTTCTGACCATCCGCCCGTCAGCACTGAAAACAGCGATAGCGTACTGGAATTTTGGTGATGTATTCTAACATGAATGAACATGAACAGTGAGTATAAGTTCATGAATAAGCAAAAACGGTCCATTTGGTCCAATGGCTTCTTGATCCAATTTTTAAAATATAAAATATTGAATACAAATTCAAATATAAATAATGAATTTTTGTTTAAAAATTTTTTTCGTAAAATGTTAGGATTTGCCACAATTTAAGCTCAAATTTAGCTAAGTATCACATATTGATAATTACAATACATATTATTCTATATATAACGGTATAGGCTGGGTATTTATAGTATTTGATGAATACTAATTAAAAATAGTCCAAAAAATGATGATATCCAGTCATGTGTCGAGTATCTAAGCAATTAAAACTCTGTTCTACACTTGTTCAATTGTAAATTAGAAATCTGATCTTTTTATGTATTTAAGGAGTAGGCAGATCATTAATTGACAAAATTACAGATTAGATACCTTCCGAATCTTTTTAAAATTCGTTTTAAATTTAAGGTAATAATATACTTACACTATTTGCTGAAACTATTTCAGACTAATAGTTTTGTATCGCAATAAACTGCTGTTTAATTTACAAAGAAAAAATTTCAAAGTACATAGGCAAATATTAAGGGACCAACTACCGGGCAATAGGTGTTTTTCAACACAATGCAAGTGGCGTGAGCGCGTTGTGTAGCTCGCGTCATGGCGTGCCATACGTACCTCAATATGCGCCCAGAATTACATTTTTTTCAAATCTTGAATCTCATATTCTTATTTTTACTTTGCTGTATCACTTATGCTTTAAATTTATAGAAATGGCAATTTCGGAATCAGTGGAAACTATTTATAAAATATAATCCAAATGTATAAGATTGAAGATTATTATCCATCGCATCTTTTGATCCACTGTACCATCCTTTAGAAGGCAGAACCTTTAGAAATTAAATTTTATGATGTTGGCGAAGCCGGTTACTTCGTTCTTATCCAGGCGAACACAGTGTGATCAATCAACCGTACAATTTTTTCTTTTTTTATAATTGATTTTTTTATAATTTTTTTTAAATGATTAAAGATATTATTTACTAGAATCGGAGCAGGGACTGGGATTTTATAAGCAAAAATAAAAACATAAATTGTTTAAAAATATTTTGTTTTTTTTTTTATTGAAAATCAAAAACTTCTAAAATGAGGATGTAATACAATTTTTTTACAATTTTTATATTATTTAGACTTAAATATTCAGTTGTATGAAAATTACATGACTACTGATTATACATCATTTCCATTTATTCTCTAAAATTAATGATTTTTCTTACAATTTTATCCTCAATAAAACATTTTTCATAAAGAAAAAAACGTTCATGTCACTTGATAAACAACAAACTTAAATTTTAAAAATTAAATATATCGATTGGAAAATTTTTTTACAAAATAATTTACACAAAATTTTTCACATAATTCATTCGATGCTTAGAAATGTCATTTTTAGAAAATGATTACTGATAATCGAAATTTAATGATAAATGGCATTTCTAAACATTATAGATTGAATAATGTTACTCAGAAATATCGAAAGAAATTGAAAAAGATTCGAAATTAGTAAAAACTTTCGGGTGAAATGGATGATTTTATGTTTATTTCGTAGTTTAAAATTTGATTCTAGGACATATAACCTAATTGTGCAGTTTTTTATTTAGTTTTTTATGTTTTTTTAATTTTTCTATAAATTATATTCTAGGTAAATATTTTATTATCAATACTGTACAAATTCGTCGTAAAATTAAAAAAAAGGGCACTAAATATTTATAAAAAATTATTTAAATAATAGCTGTCGTAATTAAAAATTCAGCATTTTTATAAATAGATATAAATGCAAATTTTGGTCAAAAAATTTGTTAGAATGATCTGAAATTTAACGTATTTTATAGATTCTATTTGATCATTTCCCATTGGTTTGTGTAAGGTGGATTTTCTATAGAAATTATTAATTTGCTAAGATAAAAATATAAATTTCTCGAATTTCGATTTAAATTTTGATTTGAAATTTTTTAGTTTTAGGGGGCTGCATAACATACGAAGATGGTCTGAACCTCAACGTGAAGATGGTAGCACTCAATAAAAAAGCTAGTGAATGAAGTTGTGCATCTTTTGGCAGTTACTTGCCGAGATTTCAGCCATTTTGAACGTGTAGTTGTTTGTAAAAATCAACGAGTCGTTTGTAAAAATCAAGCGAAATTGGTTCTTTCCATTTTCACAGAAACAACAATTGGCTGAAATCTTAGTCTATAACTGTGAAAACATGCACAACTACATTCACTATTTTTTATTGGCGAATGCTGTTATCTTCACGTTGGGGTCGGAAACTTTTCAGACCACCCACAATTTCCCTTACGTAGATCGTATGAGGAACAAAATTTTCCGTCTATTATTAATTTGCACAGAAAATTTACCCATATAAATAGCCATATAATAATTGAAAGAGTAGAAGTTTTTCTGACGTATCCAAATTAAATTAAAAATTCATGTCGGCTCTTCAGTTTTACAAAAAAAAATTAAGCTAAAATTTTAATTTTTTAATCCATTTTTCGAATTCTTTAAATCAATAAAGAAACAATCAAATAGTTTCAAACAGAATTTTTCTATCTAAAGTGTGTTCTAATAGCTGCCAAAAATATTTTTTATTGGATTCAAATAGAGCTGCTGAATATAAAGTAATATTATAAGTTACGTATGGAGCTGCTTAATAAAAATTCAATTACAAAAAAACCTTAAAAATTACAGCTTTTTTTTTAATAATTACAAAAATAGATATACATTAATTAATTAAATTTTAATAATTACATAAATTTTGTACTCTACATAGGTTTTACAAATTTAAAAATAATAAAAAAGATTTTTTTATTATTATTTAATTTAAAGAGTAGAAAAACGTTGAACATACACAAATGAATTAAAACATAATTACATATTACATAATTAAAATGGTTTCACAAAAATTTACAAATTTTTAAGAAATATCTTATTAAAGCTCATTTTGATGATATATTATTTATATAGGTATGTCGTAAAATTGTCGTCGTAAGTCGTACGCAAGTGCAATGCGTCTTCATTGACATTAATTACAAGTTTTATAACCTAAATGTTTTATGCCATTTTAATAAAACTTAACATCGAAGATAACTTTTACTCAAAAAACATGAAAATCGGATTTATATAATTAAAAAATGTTTTCAATTGTTTTTTTTAACTAGGTTTGGCAAAATTGATACTCAGAAAAATGTGAACTTAAAATGCTTCAAACAAGTTTAATATAGTAGTTCATAATAAATCAAATCAACAAAATAAGCTTTACATAAGTAGAAAAATTAGTCAAAAATGATTTTAAAAAATGTCAATAAATAATTATCGTTATTTTTAGATTGTATTTAAATATTTAAGAATAAATGGAAGAATAATTATTTTAAAAAAATATTTTTTTTTTTGTTTATTTATAATTACAATAAATTTTTTAAATGTTTTTTATTTTATTAATTTTTTTTTTTATATCTACCAACTTTATTTCTTAAAAATTAATTATTAAAAATCAGTCGAACTTAGCTTTTATGTTTTTTTTTTTATTTTATTTTTATTTTATTTTATATAAAATATAAGAATTATAGTTATTTTTTTAATACGATTTTTTATAAATTAAAATGTATATTGTATACAATCACTGTAACAGAAATTTTATTTTCGTATTTTTAGACATAATATGTATCTGGAGAAGGATAAAATTTATTTTAAAAATATTACATGTATCTGAATTTATCGACTGTGGAAATAAATACCGATTTATTCATAATTAAAAAATTTTCGATAAATTTAGGTGGCTCAAATTTTGACGTACTTTTATTATTTCATAAAGTAAATTTAATTTTAGCTGCCTTTAAAATCCTGTGTAAACAATTTAATCTTTTGTAGAAACGACCAAGCGAAAACTTGTGATATTTTGCAGATGTTACGGCGTTATGAATTTATTGGACATTCATACTAAGAGAAAATTCAACTATCGGAAAAATAAGAACTATTTAATATTACATACCATGCAATTTATTATAAATGGAGCATTTTATATTAAGGTAGATATTTTAAAGAGATCTATGTCATATGGGGGACAAATTGAAAAAGTCTCTAGCATTAAATAGTAAATAACAGTTGAAAAATCTACCATAAGTGGTACTAGCATAGGCAAATTGTATATCATGAAAATAGCAGTTGTTGATGAATTGAAGTGCAACGAGTTAGGAAATTTGTTATTTTAAGCGAATGCAGTTGTTATATAGAACTGCAACTATTTCCGCAGTTCGGAATAATTAAATAAATATAACCTAAAATAACTACTGCCAAAGACGTAAAAAGATTTTACTTTATTCATTTAATTTTTTATGAACTAATTTGCGCTATATCTAAAATTTACCCTCCATAAATACAATAAACTAATTAAACAAATTTCTATATTGTATAAAAATAATCAAGAGTGTAAAAATGATACCGTGGGGCCGAAATCTTAGCATGAATCTGTCGGTTTGAATCTCACATACTTTAAATTTATATGAGTGATCATTTTTCAAAAATGGCTTAAGGCTGCTTGTTAGCTCATTTAAAACATATTTTCTCATATACATGAACAGAAAAACATAATACAAATAATTTTCGTTTAATATTTGCCCCTACAACTCTTTGCCGTATTCTTTACTCTTCGCTTGACTTTTGGCGGCATGCACTTATAACTTACTTATTACTTAAAAATGCAGGTAATCATTTTCAAGTCTAAAAAAAAACTTTTGTCAAGAAATTAAAAAAATTTAATAAATGGAATTTTGAACTGTCAAAACATTGAAGTTTATAATAAGGAATTTCACAATTTTCAGTCCATAATAAATTAATCTTAGGATTTTTAAATATTTATTAGGAATTTTATCCTTAATATTTTAATTAAATTACCTTAAAAATATTTTTCGCGCATGTATTTAGACTCCTACATGATTTTGATACATATTGTATCTAAAGTATATTTGAAAGATACGAAAAATAAATTATCTGAACATGACTGAAAGATACGAATGATTTCGGGGCGAACAAAAATACCAAAAATTTGATACAATATATCAATTAATTTTAAGAAACGTTAAAAATTAAAAAAGAAAAATATTAAAAATTAAAATTGAATTATTTTCATTATTTAATTCCCGATTATCCAACAGGAATTTGAACACGTAAAATATGATATATATATATATATAATTTTTTTTTTTATATACCGTAAGTCTAAATGTACAGAAATACAATATTACAGGCACTTTTTTTAAAATAATAAAAAAAAATTTAATGACATTCAGCATTTCCGATTTTTTTTTTAAATGCTAATATCAATAAACTAGAATTGTTTTATAAATATTATACAATATTAGTTGTTCGTCTTGGGTGATGTGATTATTATGATTAGGGTTTTTAATTTGGTGTCAAACTGATGTTTGGTGTACATTTGATATCCAATTTAAAGGTTTTATTTCAGTTTCACATTCGGATTCTTCGATTTCACATAAATTTGTTGATAAATCACTGTTGCTTGTTAATAATGAATGTCGTTCATCTGAAAATGACAAGAAAAATGGTTATGAAAAAAATGAATAATTATTCTCTAACTATTTTGGCATAAACCTGACAGACTCAAGGGTACTCTAAAATCATGATTTGAGAACAAAAAAAATGGATACTGGCTGATTTCTTGTTTTATAGACATAAAAAATTTTCACTGTTTACCTTTGAACTTGGTTCTAAATAGAAGGATTAATAGAGAAACATACTTAAGATAGAAAAGATTATCGTATGAAAGTAATTAATTACCTAGTGTAGTTATAACAGAACCGATGTCATCATCTTGATATTTTCGTCGATTACGATTACTTGGAAAACCATATGGTTCAACATCATGATCAGATAATGCTGTAGGACTATGTAAAGGTGTATTTTCATCCATACCTCCTTCGGTTTCACTTGGAATATTGTAACCATGTATAGGTAAATAACTATTTGGATGTCTTAAATAACTATCTGTAAAAGATAAAATTTAAAATGTGAACAAGTTGTTAAAATATATTTGTTATACTTCAAAATCGATGCAATACATAAATTACAACATTCTGGCATTTATTCACACTTATAACAATAAATATAAAGCTATATACAAAAATTAAATTTGTTTTTCGAAGAAACACAAAATTCGCTTATTCGCTGACTTTCTAGCGGATTTTTCATTTTAAGAGTGCCCAAGCCCTAAATTTTGCTAAAATAAGTTTTGAAGAGGTTCTGGCTTTGCTGTGTTGTTTCTGAAAACAATAACTTTAAGAAGTAATAGAGGTAAGACTCAGTTTAATTATTACATTTTCACAACGATTTTCAAAGATTTTTTATATATTAACGAAAAACTTATTAAGAGATTTTAAACAAGAGAAAAAATTAATAAAACTATTTGCAACAGACATATTGGTCGGCGTGTCTATATTCTCGCCATAATAAGTGCTACCTATCCAAAAATCAAAAACCTATTGATGATACCTTATTTTCTAAAATCGAATAAAATTAGAGACGTTGAATCTATTCTACGTATTATCAAAGAATAGCGATTGTATTCGTTGGTATTACATACATTGCTCAGTAGTCAAATCAATGGCTATGTGTGAATATACCATAAATTTTGTATTTATTTCAGAAAAAAATTAGTAAGTTAATCAATAAAAAATCATTCAAGAGAATACTTAAAAATAGGAGTGGAAAATATTATTATATTTTTCGTTAATTAATTTGGAACATGGTTTCGTTAATAATTTGGAAAATAAAGCAAAAAAGTTAGTATACATAATTATATAAAAAAATAAAACAAAAAACAAAAAAACAACATCGAAAAACACTCGGTCATACACATTTTTTTTTTTTTTTGATTACTCACGAAAATTATTTTAAAAAATGATCCTTTTTGCCTCTTAGTTTAAAAATAAATTATACTTGAATTTCATAACCTAGAAATTATTTTACAAATTTGATTTTATGTAGGAAAAACAAAAATTAAATATTCCCCAAAGATATATTTTTTATTTAAATAGGTTTATCTTACCTGAATTAAAACGGTAATCTTCAGTTCCATTATCTAAAGCATTTAATGTTGTTGAACCATATTCAGTTAAACTCTCCGATTCCATTTCTTCATTTAATGGCTCAATTTCTCGACCAGAACCTTGAGCTACAGTAAAAATATAAAAGTGAGTTATGCTGAAAAAATTCTAAAAGATTTTATATAAAAAGCCTCATAATTTACCTGAAATATGATGACATTTCGATTCATTACTTTCATTGCTATGAAAACTAGATGAATCTGGCACTTCACTACCTGGAACTTCTGTAATATCGGGTAATGGATTTTGACTGCGTCGTACCCAATCTGAACAATCCCAATGATACATGCCAGCACCTAAACGAGAATCTTCAGAATCACCACCACCGCCAGAAGAATTATTATGATGATGGGAATTACTATTTTGTAATAATCGTCTTGATGGTAAGATAAATCGATTTGCTGATGGCTCCACAATTGTTGGATTTGTGTGTTTTAAATCATTTTTAATTTTGGATCCATCGGCAAACGATGCTAAATGCATTTGTTCGGCCCATGTTGTTTTATGTAACGAATCTGCATCACTACCACAATTATTGGAATTTATACCACCATTTGCTAATGTACTTCGATTTAAATTTCTTAAATAATCTGGTGGAACGTTTTCCAATTCATCACCTATAAAATAGAGAATAAGTTAGAATTACCGCCAAAATTCTTGCGTTATTTATCTCTGGAACTTACCAGCAGAACCATAACTTCGTAACGTATCCAAATTATTGAGAACAACTGATGCATTATACGAATACAACGGTTCATTATTTGAGCTTGGAGTATACGATGTAGGTCTAGGTGGACATAATGGTTGGTCCCGTTGACTAATTTCCAAATTACTTAATTTCGATCCACGTTTAAATTCTACTAGTTCGTGCGGCCTCGTTGAATTTAAAATAGTTTTATCACGTGGCTCTTGAATATTGTTGATCATATTCGCTCGTTGAATATTACGTTTCATATGACATCGTCGATAAATAATAAATAGTAGCACCAAAAAGATTATTGCACCTACCACGGCTGCAGTTAAATATAATTCTTCAAGCGTAATATTATAAATATTTGATGTAATCGGTGTGGAATGTATGGGATTTGAACAATGAACACCAGTAGTGTTTGGAGGACAAAAACATTTATAAGATCCAGGTTCATTTAAACATGTACCACCATTTTGGCATGGACTTGTTTCACATTCATCTAAATCTAGCTCACAATGATTTCCTGTCCAAAATTTGCATTTACATAAAGGTCCAGTATCACCTTCTTCACAAAAGCCACCATGACGACAAGGATTTGGTTCGCAGTAATGTCCATACTCACAACGTTTCCCTTTCAAACGTGATGGAACACATTCGCATACAAAGTCGTTACCATGAGGAGATACACTACATTTTCCTCCGAATAGACATGGAGATGAAGCGCATGGATCTGTATCAATTTCACAATGTGCACCAAGAAATCTAGAATGGCATTGGCATTCGTAACCATTTTTGACTTCTTTACAAGTACCACCGTTTTGGCATGGTTGCGAACTACAAGCACCGGGAGGTCGAAGAACACTTAGAGTATCACAACTAAATTCAACGTTTGCGAATCGTTTCAAGAATGCAACAGAGCTAGCGCCAGATTTATGTAATGGTATTGGAACTCGGGAAACTCGAACATCATCCATGCAACCGGAGAATCCTCGTTGAATATCTTCAAAACCTAGCACAGTTGGATGTTGTTTGACTTCAGCACCAATGTAAATATCATTATCTTGTATATTTAGCATGTCACTAACACCTGGAGCCGATCCATGAGCTACATGAGTAGCATCTACAGTTATTCTTGCACTGTTTCCATCACGTTCCAATTTTATTTCATGCCAATGACCATCGGATACAAACAACGTTGATACTTTTACCAAACCTTCACCATTACCCAATTCGAAACGATATTGGACAGCACCGTTAACAACTTCTAATATATTATAATCAATAATTCCCGCTGCATACATTAAAGTTCCTGTAAGCTGAAGACTTCGGATTCGTAGGCTAAAGCTTAATTTATCCTCAACACCTTTTACTTCATATTGAGCATAACTTTTTCCACTAAATGACACAGGATTTCTAGGTATGTAACAGGTTTCATCATGACATTTTGACACATCAACATCACAATTAATTCCAGCAAATCCTTCTGGACATTGACATGTATATCCTTGTGTTGAAGAATCCGGAACACATAATTTAAATTTCGAACATGGTTCACGAGCACAATCATTAATTATGTTATCACAACGATCACCACCATAGCCTTGCTTACAACTGCATTCGAGCTTGTGTTCATGATAAGGTGAAACAAAGCTAATAACATCCGTAGAAATTGTAGTTAATTTTGTATTGTCAAGAATAATTCGATCACGACATTCTCCGAAAACACAGAACGTATTTGTACATTTCATTGGTACAATTTCTTCCACAACTAATTTTGTTGATTCTTCTAGTTCAATTAAATTCTTATTTAGAGCTTTTCGAATTGTTTCAGATGAAAAATATCCACCATAACCGACAACAGCTTTTTTCACCGCAAATAATACATCCAGATCATGATTTCCATACGGTTTCGAATGTTGATAGTTTGAATAATTCGTAAATGCATTTCGTACAGATCGACGATTTACAGTATTCTCGCTAAAATCATCACTTAAAACAGCTGGTTGTTGTAATTCGCCACGAACAGAACGTTGTTGAAGTAAACTACTATCAGAAGATGGCTGCACACTAATCAAAATAACATCTTTTAGTCGTGACTTTAAAGCGTTCCGAACAGTTCGAATAAAACCTTTTTTATGGCTCAGTATAAACTCTTGCGGAGAAACTTCACGAAATCGTATAACCACAGAATTTTCAAGCATTTCATCAGTTACCGAATCAATGAAGACTTTAACTAACGCAAAAGCATAGAATTTACCATCAGTTACGGAAATATTTAAGCGGTATTCTCCAACGTCTACTTGTGAAAACGCTTTCAATGTACCATCAGTGCGATCAATTTGGAATAAATCGGTCATCGGATATTTAATACCATTCGTTTGAGTTATCGAATATGTTAGTGTATCGTATTGATCTTGATCTGTTGTATAAACTTTCCCAATAATTCCACCAGGATAATCGTCTTGATAAGAATTAATCGAAATTTCTAAGGGTGTTATTACTGGTGGATATTGTGATTCTTCAATAATTTTAACAACGACCCATGTATCAGAATACAATGGGGGTGTTCCATTATCGAATACACGAATTTGTAACAAATAGTTATCTTTAATTCGATGATTAAATTTGGCGGCAGTTCGAAGTATACCATCTTGTTCAATTCGGAACAATCCATTTTCGTTACCCTTGTGAAAATCAAATGTATATGGCGCAGCATTTGGGAAAGTATCGGCATCGGTTACAATAAACTTCAATATTGAAAAACCAATAGGTTTATCTTCTTGGATTACGGCCGAGTAATTTTGTTGTGAGAATATTGGTTTGTTGTCATTCGCATCTGATATTTCGATGTTAATATCAACGCTGCTGGATAATTGTGGTAAGCCGTTATCCTCAGCATAAATTTCTAGAACGTAAACCGATATTGATTCCCGATCTAAATTACCACCCACTGATATGTAACCAGTCTCCTCATCGATTACAAATTGACCTAAACGATCACCACGTTTGATTTTATACGTAATTCGACCATTTTCACCACTATCCAAATCGGTTGCAACCACCTGAAACAAGAAATCATTAGATTTTTAATTTGATTTAAGCAAACTTGTCTCAAATCCCTTACCACGCTTTACTCAATATGTAAAGTTATAAATTACAAGTTTAGTTTTGGAACTCACCTGTAAGACTTTATCACCAATTTGAGCATCTTCTCGAATAATCGTGTTATACGATTGCTGACTAAACACAGGTACATTATCATTACTGTCAATAACTGTTATATTCATTGTTGCCAAATTACTTAGAGGTGGATTGCCACCATCGACAGCTTGAATTGTTAAGAAATAATCCTTAGCACGCTCATAATCTAAGGCCTCTATTAATTTAATAACACCCGAATTTTCATCAATACTGAATTTTTTATGTTCGTTACCACCAACAATCGAGTAATAAACTTCGGCATTAACGCCAGTGTCCTTTGATGTTGCCATAACCGAAGTAATCTCTGAACCAACCATTGTATTCTCCGCAACATTGGCAAAATAATATTTGGAAGTAAACTCAGGAGGATTATCATTAATATCTTGTACATTCACCACCAAGATGGTGCTGGATGATAATTGCGGGGTACCCTGGTCTATAGCTTGAATTGTTAGATTAAACATTGCTTGCAGTTCTCTGTCTAATGGTTTTGCTAACGTTACGATTCCACTATCGGCAGCGATTTTGAAATGATCTCGTGCCGAATCGATAAATGAATATTTGATTTTACGATTAATACCTAAAAATTACATATATTAAGTTTGATGCATTTTTAAAAATAGCATATAAGTTTTTTGAAATCTTACCTATATCAGCGTCAGTTGCATGCACTTTCGTGACGAGTGTTCCAACTTCTACATCCTCTGGAATTGCAACCGAATAATGTGTTGAAGAAAATATTGGTGGATTATCATTCAAATCGGATACAATTAATTCAACTTGCGATGAACATTCCCAATTTGTATGCTCTCTATCTTGAACGTGCGCAATTAACGAATATTTCGTCTGATTTTCACGATCTAATGATCTCGCCGTTTTCAAGTAACCATTATCGATATCTAAACTAAATTTGTCAGCCCCAATACCCGTCAAATAGTATTTTAATTTAGTTTGGATATGATCATCAACATCTGTAGCTAATATAGTAAGAATATAGGATCCCGGAAGAATTCCTTCCGATAGTACTTGTCGATAGCGATAACGTACACAGTACGGGGGATTATCTGAAATAAAAAATGTTTTAGTATCGAGGAAAGCTACAATTTATATTGTTATAACCTACCATTAGCATCTAAAACTTCAATTTCAAGCTTAGTTCTCGCCGAAAATAGCCCATCAGTAGCAATGATTTCCAAATTATACGATGAAATCGACTCTCTGTCCAATGGCTTAGCAACATACACTTCACCTGAATCTCGTATTTGAAATTGTGATCGTGAATCACCAGCTACAATATAATATTTAACGGGAGTAATTAGATCCAAATCTGCATCTGTGATACCCAATTGAATAAAGGAGGTTCCAGGTGCAGCATCTTCTCGTACTGATGCTTCGTACACACTATTTTTAAAGACTGGCGGACTATCATTATAATCTTTTAGTTTAACAATAACAGTCGTTCGAGTTTTTAATTTCGGTGTTCCATTATCTGACGCGATTACATAAAACCGATATTCAGCTTTCTCTTCTTTATCCAATTTAATTAAAGTATTTATCCAACCTGTATACGCATCGATTGCAAATACATTTACTGTATCATCACTATCGATTCCAATTGAGTAGCGAACTTCCCCGTTATTTCCTTTATCCTCATCGTGTGCCATTACTGAAATAATATTTTATTATAGAATTTTCGAAGTTTGGAAACAATTTAAACAACAAACCTTTCAATATAGAAGTTCCTTCCTCAATGTTCTCAGCTATAAGTATTGTGTATGGAGAACTTTCAAATTTGGGTACGTGATCATTTTCATCCAAAACTTGTAAAGCAACTTCTGCTAATGCCGTCAATGGTGGACTACTATCAGTTTCAGCTACAATTCCAATTAAATATGAATCTTGTAAATCAAAGTCTAAAGGTCTAGCTAATGCCAATTGTCCTTGAGAATCAATTGTAAATTCAGAATTTTCTTCTGATCCAGATATAATTCGATAAATTACTGAGACGTTCGAAACCATTTTCAAACGTGTAATTACAGTTCCTAAAATAAAAATTTGTTACTGATTGTTTAAAATAACAGGACCTTACGACTTACCAATTGGCGAATTTTCTGACAAGAAGAATTTATCGTCGTTACGTTCAAATACTGGTGGAGTATCACTTGGTGCCATGATGAGAACATTAATTGGAACATCCGAATGGAGTGATGGTGATCCATTATCTTTGGCTCGAACAAAGAATTGGAATGTTTGACTTTCTAAAAAACAAAAAAATTTAATGGATTTCGGTTTAAAATGATTTTACAGTCAATATTATTTACCCCAAGCACTAGCACTTTTAATCAAGAATATTCCACCGGTACTTGGATTAATTGCAAATATTTCATGTATTCCTGTTTTTTGGGTTTCATATATCGAATATTGAATTTGTGCAGATTCATTTTCATCAGCATCGATTGCACGAATCTAAAACAAAATTGATTGAAATAATTTACCCAGGAAATTTTGACTAACAATTATTTCATACCTTCAAAAATGGTGTACCAATAGAGTTGTTACTATGGATGCTAGCTTTATATTCACGTAACAAAAACTGTGGACTATTGTCATTGACATCTATCACTCTGACTCGCACAGTCATAAATCCAGATCGGCTACCACCATCTGTTGCCATTATGGGAATCTCATAAATTTCTTGATGTTCTCGATCCAATTTTACTTTCGTAAATATTTCACCACTATCTTTATTTATTCGGAAATATTCACTAAGTAATTCAGAATGAATTGAATATGTAAGTGTTCCAAATTCACCAAAATCTGCATCTGTCGCTTGTACCTAGAAATAAATCAAATCGTTTAGACAAAAAATTTTAAAATAATAAATTGAAAAACTTACTGTTATAACATGTTGGCCACGTGGTAAATTTTCTTCAATTTTTGCTTCCAAAAGAACATGTGGAAAAACTGGTGAATGTAAATTGGCTGGCAATAATTTAACATTTAATTTGGTGAAACTTGTATAAACACCATCCGATACAGATATATTTAATAATGTACTTCGCTCTTCTCCAAAATTTGCCAAATTTAGAAGCGTAATAATACCTAAATATTTAAATAATATTTATTGTCAATATATTATTAGAATTTTTCTAGTGCATCAATTATATATTTTTTCACATTTGTGAAAATAATTAATTTGGTTAATATATACAGAGTGTTTCAGTAGGAAAATTCCATTCAATTTCTATTTAATACGAAGATATTAGGTTACGTTTAACTATGTAACTAAAAAAATTAAGACCAAAGACAAATGAAGACGTTCAAAGTTGATTTTCAAAGATTCCACAACTGAATCATAAAAAAAAATCGAAATTGGAATATATTATATGGAATTTTTTATTGCAATTTGTTTGTACTACAACCACCAAATGTTTACTTCCCCTCCTGAAACAGCCTGTAAATTTCTGTGAAAATTACGATCATTCTAAAAAAGTTACCTGTATTCTGATTCATTGAAAATGTTTGATGTTCGTTCCCGGCTACAATTGTATATTTAAGATTATCCTCATCGACAATGTCTGGATCGCTTGCACTTAATATTGTTACAAACTGTCCCCTAGATGCATGAATTGATAATCCAGCTTTATATGAAGCCGAATCAAATTTGGGAGGATTATCATTCATATCCAATACTAAAAAAATATATTTATTAATTTCGTCCAAATTTTGTTTTATAGTTATAGTTTAGTCGCGGGCGAGTGGGTATAACGACTTTTTGAATGAGTTTTTTAGAGTAACTATAGTCTAAATAAACAAAAAAATAATACTTATGTAACGATTAGGCGGCTAATTTCCGAGATATTACTGAAAATCGATTCGAGATATCGGCCTCAAAATATGATTTTATACAATATACCAAAAACTATGCATCCTATCGTTAAATGAGTGTTAGGCTATCCGGAGGCCAATATCTAGAACCAATTTATTGTTATCAGCGAATATTGAATGATCCGTCCCTTACCTTTTAGCCAAACGTGTGCAGTACTAGATAGTGATGGTATGCCCATATCTGTGGCGACCACGGTGAAATGATACGAACTGGAATATTCATGATCTAATGGCTGTTTTAAAAGAATCAAACCTTCAGTAGGCTCAATATAAAAGTATTCACTCGAGTTGTTTGAATCCGTTTGAATTGAATATTGTACTTTTGCATTGACACCTAAAAAAAGAAAATGAGTTTGTATTCAGGAAATTTCTTGAGAAAACTCAAATACGTACCTGTATCATTATCCCGTGTGGAAACTTTTAAAACCGTAGACCCAACAGAGGCAGCTTCTGATATAGAAACATTATAAATATCCTCCGGAAATTCGGGAGGACAATCGTTCACATCTTGTATAAGCACAGATACGGGAACTTCCGCATATACTCCAGAAACTGAATCAGTAGCCCGTACAATAAGCTCGTATTGTTGTTTTTGTTCATAATCTAATTCATCCACAATTGAGATGACACCTGAAAATTTTAATATTATTACACAATTTTCTACAGCCAGATCAATCGTCGATTGATCAAAGAGAGAAACATTAAAGATCCCATTTTGTTTGGTGGTTCTTTAATCTTCCAAAAAGTACAAAATTGATTGTTTCCCCTCGATCTTCAAGACCATGAATTTTGGGTGCAATAACTACTGGATTAATTTATGAAATAAAATACGTGCAAATTTGTTAGTTAAGCAAACTAAATTAACACTACTGGTTGCCTGGACGTCTGCGATACGTAACTGCTTCTTGTTTATCAGCTAAATTTTCTTGATCAAATTAATAAAAATTTAACTGTTTGTTTACGCAATAATTCTTAACAAATGGCCCAATAATTAATTTTCGATATTATTTATTAAGCTATTTCTCCCTTTTTTATGCCCATTGTAATAACTTATGGGCATAATAAATGTCAAAAATGGCTCGCAATGCGTTTACCTACGATAACCAAAAAACGATTATGTAGAATGGCCTTTGGAAAATTTGTATGAATCATTCTCAATTTTTGCAACATTCTTTTGAGATTATTTAAGTTGTGATGAATTAAAATATTAACATATATGATTTCAGTGGCTCCCCATTTCTGCCATAATTAATTCTTGGGATAAGTAAAAATTACTGTGCAATGTGTGAACAAACAATATAAATGGTTTCCCACCATTTTTGTTGGAATACGAAACACATAAAATGAAATTATGAAATGAAACAAATTTTCTAAAAACATCTAATCTACGTATATAATGATTTTGATGATCCAAAAAGGGGGACAAAATGTGCGTGTGTAAATAATTGTGGGGTGAGTGCAAAACAGAAAAATGTGATACAAGCACAAAAAGCAATATATACTCAAAATTTTCAAAAATAAATACTCACAGGGACCATTGTTACTGTCGGGGGCTGTGGAAAAATAGGAAAAAGAGTAAATTTTAGTAAATATTAATATTAAAATTTCTAATAAAAAAATTTGTTCTAAATTTTCTCGCCTACAAAAATTTTATCCAAAGTTAAAATAAAATCAACATGCTTTTAATTATTTCTAAAGTTATAAAAATTACAAATCTAAATATTATTATGGTTTTATTAAGATCCCATAACCAAATGTGTTTTAGATAAAATTAAATTAGACACTAAATAGACCTACCAAAGCGATTTACTTGGAGGATACTAATCACCAAAGAGATGTGGTCAACTTCTGGATGTCTGATCTTATCTATTTTTATTTTCAACAAATAAAAAGTGCTAGAAATAAATAAACTTACCAGTATTAAAATCCAATGCGAATTCCTCCAATTCATTCCCTTTAACAATACTGTAAATCAACTTTCGGCCAAGTGGTGATTCAGCTTCAACGGACATGGCAAGTGTAGAATGTAGTTCGAGATTTTCCGGTATCGATTCCGAATAAAATTGTTTCTTAAATACAGGCATTGAACGATCAATTACTTTTACGTGGACAGTGACTTCTGTTGAACATGGAGTAATTCCACCGTCATAAGCGGCTATCGTTAATTTGTACTCATGATTATGACCCTCTAAACTTTGCTTTAATTCAATTTCACCAGTTTTACGATTTACTTTAAATAATTCACCATGGCCTTTTACTAATTCGTAGCGAACTTCACCATTTTCGTAACTGTCCATATCGATTGCATGAACCTTGGTGATAATATCACCTTTTTGGTCATCGATTGATACCACAGCGTAATATGGTAAGTTGACAAACATTGGGCAATTATCATTGATATCCATAACAGTTACATTTACAATAACGTGTGCGATTCGGGGTTTATCTCGGTCTGGTGTTGCAACACTTTTTGCCTCGACAATTAATTCATAATTATCTTGAACTTCACGATCAAAACGAATACCTGTGGTACGAATCGCTCCAGATGTTGATCCAATTGTAAACAAATCGGTTGGATTTAAAATACTAAATTGGATATGCTCATTTAATTCACTACCAACGACATTTACGACACAAACCGTAGATATTTTTGTAGAATTTTCCAAAACAGATCCTTCATATACACTCTTTTGGAATAGTAAACCAGAATTTTCCGAATTTTCTACTTTTATATTTACGTATGCAATACTGGAAAATTTTCCATCCGATACACGAACATGAAGTTTGTAGCGTTGTTGAATTTGATCAGGATTTGAAACTGAAAACGAAATATTAAATTTAGAAAAATTATAACCTTATATTAATCGTGCATTGATTCTTATGGAAAATGGATGTCGGTCACACATCTGAGATAACTGAATTCTGATGGTAGATCAAAAATGTCAAACGAAATAATGTCTTAAGAATTCGGGAAAATATTCCCATTGTGTGAGATCTCATTGTATAGACATTGATAGTTTCTATAACGATCTTTTTTCTAATCATCATATTTAGAATCTTAGATAGCTTGACCCAAAAATGCTTAAAAGGACATATTATCCATACAAAAAACTAGTTTATTCCAATGTTAAATAGGGAAAAATAACTTACCCTGAATAATTCCAGTTAATTGATCAATATGGAAGATTTTCTCTTTATTCCCATCAATAATATCATAACGTAATGTTGTTAATTCTGGACTATCTGGATCCGTTGCATTTACTTGTGTAACTGCCACATCTTTATAAGTGGGTAAAAGTAGTGTCACATTGTAATCTTTCTGGGTAAAAACTGGTGTGCAATCATTAACATCAGTTATAATAATCTTCACACTTGCCGTGGTTTCTGATGATAAACGTGGCTTTCCTAAATCGGTTACTTTTACACTAAATTCAAATTGATCATTGGTTTCGTGATCCAATAGGTGGACGGTTCGAATTGCTCCAGTATTTGAATCAATATTAAAATATTTTCTAGGTAATGCTTCAATAATATCGTAATTTAATAACGAATTTAATTCCGCATCTGCATCAAATGCTTTTATAACTAACGGTGAACTATCATTGGTCAATACCAGTGCTCCAAATTGGGCTGCTTCTGAAACGTATCCAATGTAGTTGGATTGTATAAATATTGGAGCATTGTCGTTTTGATCGAGAACATGGATGATTACGTAGCAATATGCGCTACTTCCAGCCATATTCGTAGCGACAACTGTTAAATTATAAAATCGTGTGGTTTCGTAATCTAATTTATTGTTTAAGACAATTACACCAGTACTGGGACTGATTGTAAAAGCATCATTTATGTTTCCTTCGGTGATTTCGTAAAGCAATGAAGATGTGCTTCGTGCTTCAAGATGAACAACGTAGCTACCGATGACTTGATTTTCATAAATCTGGGAAAAAAATGATAATGAAAATTTTTTCGCACTGGAATACGCGACTCGGGCATTGAAAGTATTCTTACCTCAGCTGCCAGTTCTGGTTTTAAAAATCTTGGTGGTGCATTATCAGCCATTGTTAACATGATATGTGCAGGAATTGATACAGACAATGGAGGTCGCCCGTGATCTGTTGCCTTTACATGCAACGTATACTCTGAAGCAGTTGATAAATCCAACTCCCGTGCTACTTCTATTGTTCCTAACGATGGATCAATACTAAAAACATTACCAATATTTCCTGAAGTAATTGAATAGGTAATTTTAGCATTGTCGCCATAATCTTGATCAATCGCATATGCACGTAGCACTGCACTACCAATCGCAGCAGATTCATATACTTTCCCTTCTAGTATCGGGGTAGAAAATTGTGGCGTGTGATCGTTGTGATCATGAACAGTTATTAATACTCGAGCATAATTTCTTTTCGCAGGTGTACCGCCATCGCGAACCATCACCGTGAGTAAATGTTCAGCAATTGTTTCTCTGGAAATTAAATTGAAGTAAGAAATATTTCAACTGGTAATTGTTATTTTTTTTTTCTGACTTACCTGTCTAAACATTTAACTAAGGTTAATGATCCAGTTAATGAGTCCAATTTAAAATCTTGCATTGATGTACTGTGTCGTGCTGAATGTAAACTAAATAATAGTTTACTGTGGGCATCTGCATCTGTTGCTTGTAATTTAAGTATTTCCGTACCCTCAGGTACCACCTCGGATATTTGTATACGATATAATGATTCAGAAAATTCGGGTCGATGATCATTTATATCAATTACTGTCACATATAATTGAGTGAAAACGGTATGAATCGTATCTGTTACACTTATTGTTAAATTATATTTCTCTTTCTTTTCACGATCTAATTTATGTGCCAACAAAACGTTTCCATTATCACGGCCAATATAAAATTCTTCGTCTTCGTCCCCATCTGTACATAAAAAGAATTTTAATAATAAACTAAAAATTGTTTCGGCTAATAAATACGGCAATTGAGATGTTTTGTTACTTAAAGATACATTAAAGCTAAGGTAGATTTGATTCCAATGATGGTTCAGGGCTATGTTCTGACTTTTTATGCGTTTGAATCCAACTGGTTCACTATGAAGAAATTTTCACGGCGTGGCATCTAAGCAATGCTTGAATAAAGTAAGGGCTTTTTTTTAGAGCCAAAACTGAATGAATTTTATCTTACAAATCTTTTCATCAGTGCCCTATTTTATAGACGAATGAACTTCGAGAATATTTTCAAAAAACTTTCAATTGATTTACTTCCATAAGCGAAACAAGAACGTTTGGCAGCCTGAAAGAGCTGCTAGGTCATTTTTGGCAACCTTTCTGGGTCTTCGGATTCATGTGTCATTTTAGAATATATATACACCAAACTTGGAAACTACCTCGTCTCTTGACTATAAGAGACTAATATATCGCTGCACGATAGTGAGTTCGCTTTATCATTTTCGACTGAGAAGTACATCAGTTCTCTTAAGAGGATACTTACCAACAATATCAAACCAAAGAGTATCATTGTCGGGATCCGTGGCTTGTATTAAAGTGACTAAAAATCCAGCTTCATCATTTTCAGTAACATCCACATATTGGTCCCCTTTCAGTACTGGCGGATGCTCCGAATGCGTAGGAACGGCTACCACTTGTATTGAAACCCGACATGTTTGACTTTTGGATGGTTCGCCACCATCGGTTGCTTTTACCTAAAATTAATTTAAAAATTAATTTGTTTTTCCATTTTATTTAGAATAGCAAAAATCATACCATAAGATCATATTCTTGTCCAGCTTCAAATGGTTTTTGCGCATATACAACTCCGGTTGTAGGATGTATCTTGAATTTTGCTTTGCCACGTCCAGATTTTATACTGTACGTTACTTCTCCATTTTTTCCAATGTCATCGTCAAAAGCAAGCACCTAATTGAAAATTTGAAATTCATTAGTTAAAATTTGGAATATTATTTTAAAAAAAAGTTTCAATCATGCTCTTTTATGGTTTGGTATGTTGTTTGAAAACCTGTTAATTAATTTTTTTTTCGACAGTTTTGGAAGTAATGATGAAGTTATTGTTTTATTGTAGATGCAGGACGACAATTTCGTGCATGAATTAAAATTAAAAAATGAATAAAATTAAAGCATTTTTATTGATAATGTAGAGGGAAATTAATTAAAGATTTTTTAAATTAATTGAAATTTGAGATATTTTTAATCAACTATACTGACCAGATAATAAAGTGAGTCAAATGTAAGATTTTGTTACAAAAATGTATAATCAATACTTATTCCTTTCTTGAAAGTCAGATTTTTTAACCAGGTGCGTTTTAACTAATTCCAGAATAAATGCTTTCAAAAATTTTGTTAATCACGAGAAATAAATTTTTGTTAGCACAAATATCAGTGTAAATTTAATTTATATTAAATTTGGTTTTGGTTTCGAAAAATTTTGACTGAATAAGTAATTGAAAGTGGAAACTATACGCCGTTCTTTGTGTCGAGCCATGTAATTGATGAACGAGAAAATGCATAAATTTCTAGACTCACTATTATTGCTTATGTGCAAAAGAATTTCAGCTTTGTTTGATAAAGTTGAATATTGAAGATCATTGCATAGGTAACAAAAAAATAATCATTGAACCCCCGGTAAAAAATTCTATAACTTTTGCGTAAATCATTTTATCTGGTGGGGAGGTCCCCCTATTTGGCACATACAATGGATAATAGAAATTTGTTAAAAAGAGACTAATTATTTCGTTCGAGTAGGTATCTAAAACATTGCATCTCTTGTAAAAGTGTTGATTTTACATTATTTGTATCATATTTGTATCACTTTTCAGTCAGTCCTAAGCGCTCAAAATAAAAACTAATAAATCAAAAATATTTTTATTTAAAAACATAAAAATTAATAAATAATTTTTAAACAAAATTGCTAATTTAATTTTGCTAAAAAAATTAATAATTTAAATAAAAATATTTAAATAATTCAACAAAAAAAAAAATTCCATACAATAATAAAAATATGTTAATTATATTAGAAACAATAGAAACATGCAATCGATCGTTGTTGTTGTTGTTTGTTGGTTGGAGAATGATGAACATAAATAATATGAAATAATAAATAATATAACGGTTTTTAGTGAAACGACATAAGAAAAAAAATTGTGCGTTTTGTGATGAAACCAAAAAATCATCACAGATTTCTGTAAGCATTCATAAAATAATATTTTTAAAATTTCTATACGGCTTATTATTATACTGAGTGTATAGCTTTTTCCTCTACGAAAATTGATCATAAGTAGGACACACTCTTCCACACAGCCTATAAAATTGATTGATCCGATTTTATGTTATTCTTATAACAAGATAATTTAATAATATAGCAATCCCTACTCAACTTGTTCCCCCACATTCTTCTACACCTAGTACATTCATTCTAGTTCAATTGGCACTAGTTAACATATCCACCTTTTTTGTGAAAGACAGGACAGAGCTCTATTGAAGTCTTTCCACCTGTAATCTCCCCATTAGCAGACATTAGGATACGATATCTTAATCTGTTTAGATACTTCAAGGACTGATGCCGCAGATTCAATTCCGCAAGGAAGGGGAAAGGGCGTGTTGTATGCCGCTTCACATCCCTGGTAG
>JAEMTY010000238.1:0-25000 GCA_020423425.1 Chrysopa pallens
ATTGAGATTTTACGTTAGGTGTGCAACAGACAAATTTTATCACACTTGGGGCATTAAGCTGCGCTCAATTGAAACTTAAAAGGGCACAATTAAGAATATCATTGATTTGAATTCTTCATAATTTCAGATTATTCCACTCGCAGATCCTTTCTAGATTCATGCTATTTGAATCTGATAAAACCTCTAACAAGTTAGATATAAAATGTTAGATTTCGAAACTTAGGATTCATTCATAACGTCAAGAAATTACATACTCCTAAGTATCAAAATTTAATTTAAGAAAAATCTATAAAATGTAGTATACTCAAAAGTAATAACATTTATTAGACGCCAGAATTCGAAAATACACATATTATACAACATCAATTATTTACGAACACTCTGTACATATATATAATAGGAATAAATAATATAGAAAAATGGAAAAATAATAAAAGAAGATAGTAATTATATTCATGCAAAATTACAATTATTAAAAAATAATAATTTTAATTTACTTGATGTAATGGTTGATGCATAAGCGTAGTACTATGATGAGTTTGATGTGGAGCCATTGTAGGAATAAATAGATGCGGTGTATATTGTCCACTAGGTGCTAAACCCGCACTTTGACTACCAGCCAAATTGAATGGTGGTGGTGTACCAGAATGAAAACCTTGTTTATCATAAGACTGTAAAAATCAACAGAAAAAAATTTATTTTTTGGTAAATAAAATTCATTTAAAAAAAAAAAACATTGTATTAAATTATAATAATCAGATTGCCAATTATCGATCTTGAAAAATTGATTAATAAATCGAAATTTTTATATCAAGTTAATAAAAAACTTATTAAATTTTGATTCAATTTCAATTTATTTTGATCAAATTATTCAGTCTCGTCATCGTTTCATCATTTAATAGCTGAGTGTCTACTTTTTCTTAGAAAAGAAATTCCCCTAACTTTTAAAAAACTAAATAGTTTCCAAACTTTTTGAAACTATAAATTCCAGTAGTACTTGATAAGTAGATCAAATATATGAAGAGCCAGAAATAATTTATACATATAGAGGAAATTAGATCTTTTGTTTTCTTATAAGAAATTCTGATGTTATTTCAGCATTGAATAAAATACATGCTAAGAGTTACATCAAATTTTCTAATCAGTAAATCTTATCATGTGCATCTGTCCTTAAATCGTTAATATTAATTTAAAAAAATTTTATATATACAAAAATTGCTCCTGAAATGCCCTTTCAGTATATGCAATTGCTCCACTTAAATAATTGATTATTAATTATTCATAATTTAAAAAATGTATTTCTTTATTATCTTTATATTTACATGCGATAGTTGTGTGGTACAAACACTGATGGTGTTAGTTGGTTAAATGAATAATTTGTAAATTTCTAATTATGAATAGCTAATTAACTATTATTTAAGTGGAGCAAATGAATATTCTGAGGAAGCGTTTCAGGAGTAATTTTGAAGTGAAACTTGTAATGCGACTTCCAACAAGGTTGCGTTAAACGTTTAACGGTACCATGGATGGGGAATAGAAAGAGACTGAGCGAGAGTGAAAACATTTCGTATCTTACTTTAGTTATCATAATCCCATTGTAAATGTTATAGATTTGTGATATATCTCCATTCGAAAATGATAATTAAAAGATGCGATCAATTATGAATTGTAAGCAATGTTAATAAATTTTGTCTTAAAGAAATAATATGAGTTCACTAAAAATCAATTTCTACTTCTACCCCATCCTATTGTCATTTCCACATTATGAAGTTTCACTTCTTCCGTGCGGAGGGATTCCAAGTACTATTATTTTTTTTTAAACATATAATTTGTTTATATTTATATTTGGCGCTAACTTGTTTATAGTCAGAATAAAACATTAAAAATATTAAAATGTTTACATCTCAAAAAGGGTAAGACTCGTAGAAAAGTTTCAAATAAAATTTATACAACACTTAATTTTATTTATAGAGCTAAAAGTTGTGTTTTGTTGTAGAAGTATTTGTATATAAATATTAAATCAATCACACCTTTTAGACGCCGTAGCTCCGTTATCTTCATTAATAGCTAAGAAAGGCTAAGAAATGGTGTAACCTCTTTTGAGATATACACATATTAATATGTATTTAAGGTAGTTTGGTACCCGCAAATCGAAGTCAAATAAAAAACTTTTTTTAAATTTTTTTTACTATCAAATAAAAGAAGCATGCTATAATAATTAATAGAAATTCACATAAGAATTTAATTGATATAATTTAATACGGTTTATAATTAAATAAATAAAATATGTATTAAATAAAATGTTATTTGACTAGTCAAATAATATACTCAACTGTCACTAGATAATACCAACTTATAATGATTTTCAAAACATAACCCTGAACTGTCAACTTTATTTTTTATATCGTGAATTATTTATTTATTTTTTTAATTTTAATATAAATAAATTATTTTGTTAGAAAAAAATTAAATATTATAAAAAATAATTTGTATATTTTTTAATGTCCAATATCCTTTTGTTGTTATATACCATTAAAAACGCTAGTTACTATTTGAAATTGGCTCGCTTAACGGAACCACCATTTTTTCCCTGGTAAATATGGAGGAGGGAGATAGAAGCAACATGCCAATATTGAAAAATTAAATTATTCTGAAATTTTTTCAGTGTATATTTGGGATATAGTTCTATGAATTTAAAAGTTTTTTTGGGGGGTCAACTTTGCTTATGTTCTACAAACCTTCCATTTCCGGTATTATTGAACAAGGACACTTATAAGAGCTCGTGTATTTTTGCTAAACTTTAATTAATTATATCTCTTAAACGGTGTGGTAAAAAACTCTGATTTTTTTTCTATAGGTGCATTTAATTATAATCTTTCGAATAAACACTAAAAAATATTGGGTTAACTTTAAGTCATTTGGGTACCAAACTACCTTTATTAATGCATTTTAATGCTTTTTTCGTGATTGGTCGAGTTGCTACGTTCAGAGTAGGTAGGCTACGCTATACTGATACCATTTTATAATAAACATTTCTGACAGTAAATGTATACTCAAGCAATGTAAAATCAAAAAACGCGTCAACGTGAATCTTCCATGCTTACATAAAATTATAAAATACACTAATTTTACGGTGTATTTTATATATATTTTTTTTTAGTTTAAAATGAATGTTTTAGATAGATAAACAAAATGAATTCTGATAAACAACTCAACACAACATAACAATCGAGTATTTAATGTTTTAAATAGGTATAAAAATAACCAATCAAAAAAGTGTCACATTTTATACAATGCTGCTGTAATCCTAAATATAACTTAAAAATAAAATAAAAAATTGTACTCACATTAACTTTCCCTAAAGCGACATGTGATTTACCATACATAGATGTGAGATCTGTAGCTGATGAACCAGTTGTAACAGCAACTCCAGCTTTATTTTGTGATTGATTTGGACCACCCACGTATGCACTCTTATTATAATCTTGTGATTGTGATAGTGCATCATAAGCACTATTATACCCAGAACCATAACTTCCTGGTTTTGGATACTGACTTGTTGTTGAACCATGTGCATTTGTTGCTGTAGGCATTTGCTATCAAAGAAAAACATTTTTTTATTGAAATACGAGATTTAATAAGCAGATACATTACGTGATAAAATAAGAAAAAAAATCAGAATGCCAAAATCATCTAAAAAAATTGACTATAAATCAAAACAACATCAATTTCATAAAATACTTATAAAATTGAATTATTTTCAACTTATTTATGTCAAAATTTTCAGTCTCGTCATCCGTTTCATCACTTTAAAATTTAGTTTTTATAAAACAGTTTTTGTAGTTAGTATCTAAGCATAAATATGCTTTGGCACATTTTGTAATCTGTTCGGTTTTAATGTTATACCAGAAACTGAGTATAATAAGTGTTTCGAAAACTGGACAAAAACTTTGAAATAAGATTCTCCTAGATGAGAGATGGATTTGAGAAAACTAAACATTGAATCTAAAAGAATTTATACACAGAAAGAGCCTCAGTTTCTCTAGACCGAGTTTGTCACGCTTCGTGATGTCATATTTGAAGTGGTATAGACAATCGTACCCGGATTATTAAAATTTAGTAGTGCGATAGGGACGATGATACCTCTATTCACTTTATTTGTGCCAAATGAAACCTCTAAGTAGAAAAAAAAATTTTTGATTTGTGTCTTTGGTACCATTTATTATAAAAAGCACTCCAGAAGACAAAAAGTAGGAATAAATGTTTTCTAATGGGAGAAAAATACTTTAAAGAAAATGCAACAAATTTGGATCAGTAAAATATTTTCTGTATTTTGTTTAATCATATTATGTTTTGTTCATGATGAGATCCAAATTAAATAAAATTTTGTAAAAAACGATTTGGAAAAGAGTTATCCAGATTCTGCACAGTTGGACCACTGTTTCTTTTCAAATTTTTTGTTTTATTTTACTAATCTGATAATTCTATGACTGTCCCCTTAAGTTAAAACAAATGAATTATTTTTTATGCAAAAGCCTAATAAGAGAGTGATTAATTTTTATTAACAAACGGATTTTCAGTCGGAATTCTTCGTATGTTTATATACAAGCATTTTCCCCGGCTGATATTGTCCTCCCTATTGAAAGATGATTCGTGATGTCCTGCTTTAGGGAGTAGCTTCGGCAAGCATACCTTGATTCCTGGGATTTCTCGGAGAGTTGAAAGTATTAGGGTTTTTAACAGGTTACTATCGGTTAAACTACCCTCTTAATAATTTTAGGATCCCCAAAAATTCCATATGGAGAACTTATTATAAAACGATGAAATCTCTACTCAAGTTATTTGCATCTGTAGAAGACTACAGGGAAGCCTTAAGAAACGATGGACTTTCTGTGTGCTGCCTCTAATCTCGGAGTTAGGTAATATCATCGATATCGGCACCTCACAATCGGTATAATATCACTTATAATGGAGGACACATAGGAACCAAAAAGTCTAGGTTACTAGGTTTTATTTATTATGTGATATTCTACATAAGTATATGAATGGACTTACAGAGTAAATAGCGGGTGTACCATATTGATAACCACCTGGCATCATACTTGTATTATAGAAATATGCATATCCTGGTGGTAACGCTGTAGCATTCAACATTGGTTGTGCCTGATGTGCTTGCGTTGTCGTCTAGAAATCAAACATAATCAAGTTTTAAAAGACTTAGACAAATTGATTTTTTTTTTTTTTTGGAAGTATTAAAAAGTATATCAGAATGCCAAATCATCTAAAAAAAATTGACTAAAAATTGAAATAACATAAATTTCATAAAAAACTTACGAAATAGAATTATTTTCAATTTATTTATGTCAAAGTTTTCAGTCTCGTCATCGTTTCATCATGTGTTTTTGGTAATATCCAATAAAAATGAATTACGCTTAAATTTCTTTAAGGATGTTTGAGATAAAAAAATTTATGGAATGAATTTAATATTTCAATTGACGATTAATAGTTATATAAAAATTATCAATATTTATCAATATTTATCAAAATTATCAATATTTTAAATCTTGTATAACAAACTTTTATCCCAGCATGTAGACTTGTGTTCAACTTCAAACAGAAAGATTTTTTTAAGCTGTAACTTATGGTTAAATTATTTTTACATTACAAATATTATATAAAATCTTAGATTATTTTATGGTATAAAATCAAATCAACACTGTAAAATACTGGATTAATTCTAATATTAGTATTCTCTTCAAAGATGATATATTGCGCTCTCTTTAATACATTATGTTTGTTATAACATACGTTCTATATATATTAGCTGTCAATTTAAAACCATAACATTTAAAATATTGATTAAGATTAGTCCATTAATTTTTTTAATTCTTAAATTGCCTAAATCACACATTGATAGGAAAGTAAAAAAAATCACCCACCAAGTTTATTAAAACGGATTAAAACGATTTCAAAATGAGTTAAAATGAACAACTGAGAGTGACTATAGGTCACTGCTGGAGACAGTGTTACCGGACTTATGCACTAATTAATTTTTTTTATTAAAAACGACATTATAGACCAGTTTTTAAATTTAATCTGTTCGGCTAACGAATCCCCATAAATTAACAATTACAGTGTTTTTTTAATTGCAATAACTTTTTAACAGTTTAGTGACTCTATTTTGTAATTTATACAGGTGATTTAGAATAGAATGATAAACGTTCTATTAACGTTTGATTAATCTCATACCATTTGTACATATCTCCCAAACATCCTTAAATTATTACTCTTTTTTTTTGTTCAACTGGTACTACTTTAAGGTCGATCGGTTATGAAGGTACTATAAAGACAAAAAACTGAATTTTCATGTCAAATTAATGAGAAATCAAGGTATTTTAATTCTAGATAAATAAGAACTCTTAGTAATAAATATTTTAAATATTCGGAAAAATTGTATTTCCAGACTATTTCAAGTTATCCTTGACTATCATGGGAATCCATTTTTGGAACAAAAAGAGATCAAACAATGATTAATATTTACCATTTTAGAAAATAAGTTTAATATTTAAAAAAAAAAAAATCCCAAATTCCCTGGATAACTCAGTTTTTCCTAACCAAAACACCCTGTACTTACACTAATTTGTTGTGAAATTGTAGAAGGCACAGGTGATGCATTATTATCCGCACGTGTAAATCGTCCATCTGACATTGAATATGCAACGCTTGCTAATGAAGCACCACGTTCAGCTCCAGTCGCTAACGATGTAGGTGCTTGATATGGTATATCATAGTAGCCAGTGGTCATATGGGGTATTCGTTGTTGTAATAACTGTAATTCTTCAAATGAATACACCGGTTGTTGATAGAATGGCATGCCAGCTTGACCCATTATATACTGTGTACCCATCATGGGAGCAACACCTGGCGGTATATTTGGTACAACTCCACTTTTAGCTATTCAAACAGAAAATAAAATACTTATATTGCACACTGTCTCAACAAACATTCGAATTTTAATAGCATTAATTGTATTATAAAAATCAGATTGCCAATTATCGATCTTGAAAAATTGATTCATAAATAAAAATTTTATATCAAATTAATAAAAGACTTATTAACTTTTGACATTTTTTCAATTTATTCTAATCAAAATTTTCAGTCTCGTCATCTTTTTCATCATTTTAAAGAGAATTATAAAAAAAAAATATTTTCCTAAATAATACACACAAAAGAGCAAAATTTACCAAACTTTCGTCGTATTAACTTAGTACATATCAAATATTTGAACTTGTAATGTTGCCCATAAATATATCATATCATTTATAAATACCCTTCCACAAATTAGGTTCCTTATTACAACTTTTATCTTTACGAAAAATCTATTAATGGTCCAAGAGCAAGCCGCATGAATGTCCTATGGAAAAGATATATGGACAATTTTCGTTCTGTGTGTAGTATTACTATAGACTAAAGGTTGACAGATGTGAAATTGTCCGATTTTACCCGCTTGTGTTACTTCCGGTTGGCGCTTTCGACCGCCATCGTTATTTATAAGATAAATAATCCAAAATTTCATAAGAAAGATTTCGACATGTACATGATAGCGGGAAACTAAGGTTGATCGACGCTTTTATACAACTTTTCGAAACCTATTATATATATTATTTTGATGTAAATTTAGATCACTTATCTTATAAATAAAGATGTCCACCTTTAAGTATATAGTAAAAGTACGCACAGACTAAAAATTTTCCACGTACCCGATCCATAGGACTTTCATACGCTCGGCTCTCGGTATATAAGTGGGGCGGTCTTTCATTGGCCAGTAAAATTTTCATTTTTCACGTCATTTTATATTATTATCTCACACATTATTTTAATACGGTGACACTCTATTGTCACTAGGATCAAAATATAGGTCACACCTCTTTATCATAATTGGTTTATATGTTCCAATATATACATACTAAACTTATCATCATACCGTTAGTGATAAGAACAGTTATTTTAGGAAATTTGTTATTAAAAAGTCTTTCATAATCCAATAAAGACCAAACACTATACATGAAGATAACTCCTATAGCCGCGATTGGGGCGGTGTCTTTGGTATTCCACCAATTCATTTGATAATTGAAGATTGACGGTGGTCTATCGACTTAGTAGTTGCGGAAAAAGGTACAATAAGACAAGCATAGGTCACAATGGTACAATAAGACAAGCATAGATCACAATAGTACAATAAGACAAGCATAGGTCACGCAAGTATAATGAATAGAGTCTGTGACACCACTTGTGCAAGTTGAGCATCATTCCACAATACCGATTTACCGCTTTGATCGTAAATTTACGGTCGTTCTTCCTTTTCGAACGGATTGGGATCGGGATGTACATTTCCTCGTCAATTCTCGGACCACATCTCTAAACGGATGGTCGAGGGCCAGAAATATATATTTGGTAGGGATATATATTATGGACCAATAATAATAAAAGAAGCGATTCCCTTAAATCACACGCGACGGTTTTTTGAACAGAAATCTTCGCTTTGTTACGGACGCCCAGATCTTTAACACGAAGTTGTATGTACAAAGCATGTTCTCAAATAGCCAGGCTGTTCTCCGGCTTCTTGAGGCTTTAAGGTTCCAGTCAATGATTGTTCTTGAATTCTTCGAGGAATTTAATCGCCTGGCACTGGATTACATAGTCACGCTGATCTGGGTTCCCGTTCACTCTGACATAAAATGGAATGTAACTTCATTCATTATTCATTACCGAGAGAAGGGTCGTCACACACATATCTCTCGTCTGAACCTGTTATTCTTATAGCGAGATGCTCTGTGATATCCTACATTAACGACTGACTCGACAGGCCTACCTTAATTGCTTGAATTTCACGGATGGCATGCGACAGACTAAATTTTGTATTACCACAGCTAAACCATTTAACTGTTCCTGGTTAAGCTGATGGGTAAGGACAGAATGAATAGTGAGTGAGTCTTCTTACAGGGCACTGTCGGTTGAACTATCACATTCATAATTTGGGAATCTCAGACGATCCTACTAGTAGGTCCTACCTGGAGGACGATGATACCTCTATTTACATCTTTTATGACATGTGAAAATCTTCAAGATGTTAGATATAGAATTTTCGTGTCTGAAACTTTGGATCCATCTATTATGGGAACAATTCCGGCGAAGTAACTTTGGCCTTTTTACATGGCCACTGATCTCTATAAGATCCTATTATAGTGTCGCCTACTACTCTAGATAGTTCTTTCATGGCACCTTGAAGGCATTCTGGCTATGAGTTGATGGATTATTCTAAAGGAATATACAGAGGAACAAAAGGTCTAGATTGCAAGGGGCGCAGCTGCGGTTTGTTCCCCTTTTATTATCATATCTTATCTTATACTTGTAGAAGGTACGAACGTTGACACACAATTTTTTTTTGTATGAAGTTATTTTAAATGTATTGAATTGCATCGAATTGATATAAATTTTTTTGACCTAAATAAATTTACAATAACGAAATATAAATGGTATTTAATATTGAAAATTTATTTTTTGAATTTTGAAAAATTTTTTATCATATTAAAAATTTATTTTTTTGGTCTGAAACTTTGGATGCATCCATTATGCGGTAACAATTCCGTCGGAAAATTGGTGGGCTTTTTACGTGGGCACTGGATTCGATAAGATCCTATAGCATCACCTGCTCCGTATGGTTCTTCCACTGCACCTTCTTGAGTTAGAAAGCATCCTGGCCTTCAGGTGATGGAGTGTGAGTGTATAGAGAACTAAAATGTTTATATACAAATGCCGCAGCTACGGTTCCCCTATTATTATATTATCTTAAACGTAAAATTCAGAAAGACGCGTAGCTATGTAAATACAACCGAAATGTAAAATTATTTTTGGGCAAACACTCACAGGTAAGACCAAACAAAGCCTTTTTAAATACTTTTTATTGTTTGGTTTTAGAATACCAGCATATTGTTTAATTATTTTGTAACTTTATATATGTCAAATAACTTTTACAGAAAATGATTATCTGTAAACCGGAATTCATATTCTGTTTGAGTGCTAAAACATATCTCCGAAATTACCTCTATTTTGGATGACCTTATTATATATCAAATCACATGAAATCAATGAAGTAACATCGAGGGATACCCTTAAGTTTATCGAGATTATAGGTAAAATCTAATCTATACTAATCGACAGATGGTACTACAATAAGTAGTAATGCTAATAATTGAGATTTGGGGTTATAGGAGAACAACTTAATTCACCTGAGAGGATGAATCGCTTAAAAACCTTTATTCTTTTTATAAAAGACAAATCCAAAGCCTTCGAAAATGTTAAATTAATTTCATTTTACTTATTTAATTGAAATAACAAATCGTCTAGTTGTAATAAAATTTACAATGTGTGAAACAATGACAAATATAACAATTGTTTTAATAAAAAAAAAACTAAATTTATAAAAAATCATCCCAAACACCCTTAACGAACTTCTATATATCTATACAATAAATAATTTGATAGTGTTGTCTTTCTTACCTGTAGATGTTGTAGTAACTTTCGAATTAACAGACGTTGTTGTTTGACTTAAAGCTGCTAATGTTTGTGTAGTATTTACACTACTTGCAACGTTTGCTTGATTAACACCAACACCACTTACACTTGACGACGATTGATTACTAACACCTTGATTGACAACTGAACCAACTGAACCTTGACTCACTTGACTACCAGAATTTACACCACTTGTATCATATTGTACTTGTTGTTGCACATCTTTTGCACTTGTACCCCCAGTACTTGTTAATTTATGATTCGTACTTTGTGTATTATAGCTATTATATTGATTTGGATAACTATTTGTATTATTTATACCTAGAATAAACCATAATGGTTAGAAAATCAATTTTCAAAATTATCATTATAAAAATTTATACATTTAACAAGTATCAGAATGCCAAAATCATCTAAAAAATTGACTATAAATTGAAATAACATCAAATTCGTAAAAAACTTACGAAATAGAATTATTTTCAATTTATTTATGTCACAAATTTCAGTCTCGTCATCGTTTCATCATTTTATAAATTTTATTTTTAGTAAAAAAATTTTTATTTTAATCATATAAAGGTATCTTTTTATATGAACATGGATCAAGGGTAGAATTTTTATCCTGAAACGTGAATAGAATAAAGAAAATGTTTCTTATAGATCAACATACGAAAGTGTTCAAGCAGAAAGCTCTGCTTTAAAGTGTCCAGATCTGTAAGATAGTGGAGTATACCTTCAAGAGTGGAGAAACATGTACAAGCTTTTTATTTTATAGTGAAAGTTTTATTTTGAAATTTCAAAATTACATGATAGTGTACTTTTGCTGGTGAAAAGTAAATTATGAAATTTGACAAAAATTAAAATTCATTCATACTTCGTCAAAATGGTAGACACGTTTTTTATTTTCATAAAAAATGGTTTAAATTTTTTGGAAAGAAATCGTGTTTATTTTGTTAAAATATTTATTTTTAGTGATTTTTTTTATTTATTAGAAAATCAACATTTTGATGTCCACAAGACATTAGCAATGAACAATGCAGCCAGATTGACCTGTAAGCAGTAATATATATTTTATTTCAGCTGCGTATAACCACAGATGAAATAATATTCAATTGAGCTCGGTTAAAATTAATCAGGATGAAATTGAAAAATTTTGAGAGGGTATTCTCGGTTGAGCTCTCATATTAAGAAGTCCATACGTTGGTATTAATAAGTTGCTTCGTCAAGTACATCTTGATGGTTTAGTTTCCGTAGATGAGATGTAACAGGCTACACAAGTCATGACTAGACTAATTGAATGTGCGCTGGTGAAACTATATAGATGACACTTGAGAAGTATATGTTATTGTCGGTTGAAGCATTATCTTCTTAATTTTGTTAAATCAGATGATCGTATAATGGTATATGTTAATAGTGATTAGAGGCCAATGAAACTTGTATTCACGTTGTATGATTTACACATATAGAAATCTCTAGGAAAATAAAGAGAAACTATTATTAATTGTTAGCGTGGTATTTGATGTCAACAGCATCATGTAATTTCATCCACATATAAGTATCATCGCCGCATCTAAGCATATTTTTGTATCTCTAGTAACGGGTTATGGTGAAAGACACAAAGTACCACCAGATGCTATTGATTCAATTGAGATTCCTCTCCCTCTCATCGCGTATTATTC
This sequence comes from Chrysopa pallens, assembly GCA_020423425.1. Classification (NCBI taxonomy): domain Eukaryota; kingdom Metazoa; phylum Arthropoda; class Insecta; order Neuroptera; family Chrysopidae; genus Chrysopa; species Chrysopa pallens. Next base: position 12,252 of record JAEMTY010000238.1, read on the forward strand.
TTAGTATTATAGGGCATCACCAACAAAAAAAAAGTACCTTCTGACCTTTCTAGAATGTGTAATTTTCAAATCATATTATGTAATGAATTCTTATTACTTACCAGCAGCAGCAGCTGCATATACTGATTGGCTAGGATTTGTTTGATACCCTGATGATTGATTATTACTTGGAAATGATGACGTTGGTTGATTACTTATTGATGAGAATGCTGGTGTTACATTTTGATAAGACGACGCTGCTTGATAAGAATTTGTTTGATACGACGATGAATTATTTACCGTACTCTGATTATACCCAGAATTCGATGTTTGACTATTTGAATAACTATTTGTTGATTGATTTGTTGGGTACGAACTGGCTGACGACGTCACCTATTAAAAAAAAATTACAATAATTATTGGTGGTGTTATGTTTCCGTCTATTAAAATTTTTCTATATTTTAATCCCCTATTTGAATTTTTCCAAACTTGTGGAAATCGCATTTTATGAAATAAAGAACCTCCGTGTATGGCAAATAGTATTTGTTTTGGAACTTTTTTGAAATTTTTTTTTGGATTCTAGCTATCTTTGTTAGTAGATAGTCCCATCCAGAAGGTTCTTAAAAAGCCTCTAAGCAGCCTTTAACCGGTTGGAAAATGATCCTGCTGCAAGAATAGTTTGTGATCATATGCCGACAAAGTTCGGATTTAACAGGCCGTATGAAGTCATAATATTCCCTAGATCGTTATGGGAGGATAAGACAGTCTCTTTGAAAACTAAAATATAGTCTAGTACGCAGACGAACTCATAATTAACATTTTATCTGATAGTCGCCAGGAAGTACTTATCTCACCTGAAATAAACTACACAATTATTTTGTAATGAATCGACTCATTAAAGAATTTAGATAATAAAAAAATGGGTGCGTGTACTCATGTACTCACGTCAGAAGTTATACTTCTTTGGTGTCATTAAAAAACAATTTTTAATTACATGCAAAAAATTAATTAGAATAAAATAATATAAGGACTGAAGAAGAATAGTTAACACAGTCAATAAAGCTCAGTTTAAATTTGAAAAATTAAATAAATATATATTTTCTTACATTAAGTATAACATAAATCATAACTTCTACATGTGAATTTTGTGTGACGGTGATGCGCAAATTTCACTCTCATCATTTTTTATAACGCGCCTATAGTATAACTTCAAAATATAATAGTCACGGTTGGCTAGGCATTCAGGAATCGACATTAATGAAAAGACTTCTAAATTAATCAAAAAGGATGCATGTACTCTATTGGCAGAGAACCGTTTATTGGAATATCAAAAAGTTAAACATAAAAACAATAGGTGAAACACTCACAAGTAAGACCAAACAAAGGCTTTTATAAACAACATCTCTTTTAGTAAAAAGCCTTGGAACGTCTGCAATTAGGAAAAAAAATTAGTTGAGTATACCTAATGGCATACTCACTGATCATCGTAAACTCAACAAATATATGCACACAATTATTATTTATTTTTTCTAATTGTCTGATGTTTTAGAATACCAGTATATTGTTTAATTATCCGACACCTTAATAAATGTCAAATTACTGAATGAATGAATGAACATGAACAAATTCATATTGTTTGAGTGCCAAAACCTCTCTCCCAAATTACCTCCATTTGGGATGGCCTAATTTCCGATCACATGAAATTAATGAAGTACCATCGAGAGATACCCTTAAGTTTATCGAGACTATAGGTAAAATCTAATCTATACTAATTAGCAAATCAAAAGTTACTACGATTATAAAATGTTAACAATTGGGGATTTCGAGTTATGGGAGGTTAAATTAAATGCACCTGAGGAAGAATCCCTTGAAAACATTTATTCTTTTTTTAAAAGACAAGTCCAAAGTCTTCGAAAACGTCAAATTAACTTCATTTTACTTGTCTAAACTATTATTAAAAAGTTTTCGTTGATTAGTAAAAGCAATTCCTGTATCTTTTGAAACATGAACTAAATTTTATGTTTCTATTAATATATCGTATTATTATTGAAATCGTGGAATTTACCTGTGTACTCGTTGAATAAGTTGTGTTATAACCAGCTGGTGTTTGATATGCTGATTGTGATGATTTCTGACTTTGATAACTTTGGTATGAATTAGATTGTGGCTGTGAATATGTATTATGCGATACGTCCGTTGATTTATTCACTGTTTCAATAGCTGTTTGTACAGCATTATTAGACTGGACAACACCTCGTGGAGATGATGTATAACCACTACCCGTTGACGATGATAAATGATCATTTGTTGTTTGTGAAATACTGTCGGTATTTGATAACTATTGACAAAAAAGTAAAATAATTTTATTTTCTGGTTCACATGGTGATAATTTATTATATATTTAGTAATAAAATCAGATTGCCAATTATCCAGCTTGAAAAATTGATTAACAAATTAAAATTTTTTATCAAATTAATAAAAAACTTATTAAATTTTGACTCTTTTTTAATTTATTTTTTATCAAATTTTTCAGTCTCGTCATCTTTGTCATCATTTTATAAGGAATATTTTTTTTTCGTGAGTCCATGACACTAAAAGGTCAAGAATACTAAACGTTTATCGTATAATTAAGAAATCGACAATACGAATTTATAGACTCAGTTTGAGGCCCAATTATAGTTAGAGTAACAACCTTTACGAAAACTCTGACAAGTACAGCTTTTTTTAGTGAGTCCGTAAAATTTTCGATACTATCAGATTTTTTGCAGAGGAAAAAGTTTTTGTATTAAACATAATTATGCTACAAATTTTAAGGTATTTATAAGTGATCTGGTTTCAACTATTATATTTATTAAGAAAATATTGAAATATCTGAATAAAATACACAAATTTTATGGTGTATTTTATAATTTTTTCAGTTTAAAATGAATGTTTTAGATTTTTAGATAGATAAATAAAATGAATTCTGATAAACAACGCAACACAACATAACAATCGTGTATTTAATGTTTTTAAGTAGGTGTAAACATTTAAGAATCGCATTTTTTGAGTTTGCAATCACAGATTTTAATGTTTAAGAATTATGGAAAATACATACGTTGGACAAATAAAAATAATTAAATTTTACAACCCTACCAGAAAATTTCTATTATTAAATAAAAAGTCAATAGTGTTGTGTGTCAATAGGGAGCTTTGCTAGTAATAGATAGGATTCGACGTACTGTAGCGTTTAATCGTTTACGAGTTTTGACAAATATAGGAGAATGTGTTAAGCATTCTACCTGAGCGTCAAATTTTTTTACCCCTATGATAAGGTATTCATTTTTTATGGTGACAAAATCCAGACAGAACATGGTCAATATTTTTAAGTTGTTTATATAGTAGGACTTGAAAGAAAATTCCAGCGTACACAAAATCGAATCGGGAACCATTAGAATGAGAGTTCTGATTCAATTTTGAGTTAATAAAAATTAACATGTAAAATGAATGAAAATATAAGATTTCAGAAGAGGATAGAATAACTTACAACTTGTTGTTTCAGCGATACAACTTGCTGTGTACTAGTAGAATACGAATCCATAACCGATGCACTTGGAGTTTCATTGGACGTATTCGATAAATCCAAGCTATTCTGTGTGACTTGTTGCTGTTGTGACGCTTGCTGTGTAGACGATGAAGTATTATCTAACACATTACTGCCACCAGTGACTACAACAGACGCAGACGATGTTGTGTATTTATTGGTAACATCATCAAATGTTGTAGTCTCTGATACCAAGTCCATACCACCGAACTGCACATCCAAGAAACCTATACTATTTAAATCACCAGGCATTTCAACAGCACTAGCTGGTATTTTAGATGGTGGGGGGACACGAGCACGTTGTGTTTTGGTTCGTTGCTGTTGGGTGGGTTGTTGAGATTGGACAACCGCTGGATCTTGTAGGTTTCCAGTACCGCCATAACTGTTTGTTGATGGTCCATAGCTCTGAGAACTGTATGCATTTGCTGAAAATTAAATAATAAATCAGTGAAATCTGCCTAAATTATAAAAAGAGACAATAAATAGAACCTACTTCTTCCAAAAAAAAAAATGAATAGATCTTTTCAGATTTTTTAGATAAACGTTTGATTTTTTCCAGGTCAGTTATAATTTCTATTTATAATTTAAAAAACTTTGTACTTTGCTTTTGGAAAATATTTTTGATCATTCTTTTTGAACAAATCGTTATTGATAATTAATACTGTATTTGAAATAAGATCAATTTAAAATTACAATTTTACTGCGGGCTAATATGGTTTTAATTTTTATAAAAATCATTCTTTGCGGAAAAATGGGACCTCGTACGTCAAAGATGAAAAAGAATTATCTGCAGAATCGTCATATGAATTGGTGATTATTATGTCACTAAGGAATAATCGAGTAATTTTTTGAAATTTGGCTTGGACAATCTATCTAAACATGAAAATAGAGATACATAAGAGTTTATCGCGAAAAACATTTCTAAATATACTATATATTACGACTCTATTTTTTCGAAAAACCTTTAGAGGACAATTTGTACTTAAAATTTATTCTTTATCAATTTCTGAAGATATTTTTAGTGTTATAATTTTCAGCCTCGGGAGAGGTGGCATTTACGACTGGTGTCGAAACACCCTTCGACACAACTTTTGATGTTTCGGTCATATCCTAACTATTATTGAAATTTTACCTAAATCAGTCTTATTTGAAATAATTCAGGCGTATTAAAACTATAAAACCGTTATGTCGTTTAATCCAGTGGGGATTATCATAAAAATTGAAAAATTTTCTTCGAAGTTTCTTCTCTACCAGTAGATGCCTTTATAATTCTTATTTGTTAGCTTATACATCATCGAGTTTTGATTTCAATAACAATAGGTAAAGTTTAATATGAATTTCAACAAACCTGCAGTTGCTGTATATTGGTTGGCTGTTCCTTGATACGATGAAGGTGCTGTTGCCACTTGTTGAGCAGCTACTTTCATACTATCTGAATTTTGTTGTGTTAATTGGCTAAGATACTGTGATTGTGCAGCCGTTAACGTAGTCGATTGTGGCTGTTGCAGATGTACTGGAGCCACATGTTGCTGTTGTACCACTTGTTGTTGTTGGGTAGCACGCATTTCTAATGCCTGTGTTAAAGCTGCAGCCGCCGACGATGATTGCGAATGTTGTGATAAATCAACTTGTGTAGGGTCTGTTGATTTATCGACCGATGACGCTGTCACCACCATTGATGTACTTAGATCAGGTACACCAGAAGCTGCAGCTGCAGCAGCAGCAGCTGCGTTCGCCGCATTCAATGCAGCAGCAGCCGCCTCCATAGCTTGACTTGGTGTAAAGACTTTTGTATCAGCCAATGACCCTGTATACTCTTCATTATCCCAATCTTCTGGTTGCGGAAATGTATCTTCCCACGTTTCAACACCACCTAGCCATTAAATTCTCAATTAAAATTTTTGATACCTTTATAGAGGAAAGGCATAGCTATTTATATTTTGTAAATCAGAATGCCAAGTATTCATCTTGAAAAATTGATTATAAATCAAAATTTTATATCAAAATTAATAAAAAACTTATTAAACATTGATTAATTTTCAATTTATTTACATCAAATTTTTCAGTCTCGTCATCGTTTCATCATTTTTAAAACTAAAAAGAAATTAAGCAGATTCAGAACATCTATTGCAAGGCTATTACAGATCCTATAGTTTTATATAATGATCGTAGTAAACCTTTTATTGATAGGCGCGAAATTTAAACAATCTTATAAGATTACAAACCTTTCAGGCTACAGTGTGGATCCTTGTTCAAGTGTAACCCTTGTATTTTGTAGACGATTCAAATAATTTGTATACGCAAATGTAATACTTAAATATAGTATATTAAAAATTTTTTTGAGTTAGAAACAGTTTATTCTGCGTTCAAGAGTTTATACGATTTAATATGTTAGTTTGACACATGTTCCAAAAATTTGAATTGCTTTCAATCAGAATGAACCGAAAATAATATTTCCGAATGAATCGTATTTATTTCCGATTCAATTTCAATTGGACTAGAATAGATTTAATTTAACATTTTTATTACGGCCGATCGCAATACCCATCATTCATTTTTTCAACATAATCGGAAAACAGAGAAATTCTACATTTTTACAAGAGTATTTTTTTGTAGAAAATTAAATTTTCTATAAGAATTTTTTTCTACAATACAGATAATTATTGAATATGAAAAGGATGAAGTAGGATTGGGTAAAAAAAATTTTTTTTATTATTTTATCTGGAATAAACAAAGAAACGCTTATTTTTCTTAAATTTTTATTCGTTTTTTTTATTGTTTATAGGCTGGGTGTCTATAATCATATGAAGTGATTGATAAATACACTTCTAGAAATTTGAATATGGCTTAGTTATGATTAGTGTAACAAATTTTTCTTCTATAAAAATTCTGAAAAGTGGGCTGTTTTATTTTTCTGAGCTCGTAAAATATTCGATTGTCCCAACATGCCATACCTCAAATTGTGATATAAATCTGGTTTGTTTTTTTTTTTTTTTTTGTTATTGTGATATGAAGATCATTTATTAACAAATGTAAAAACTATTTTGCCCGCCAAGTAATAAAACCAGATGTTTATTGACCGAAAACATGATAGTTAAGAAAAATAGAAATTTGGATGTTGTCGGACAAAGAACATCCCGTTTTGTCACATGTTGGAAAAAATCATTTTTGTATCTGGTTTTAAATGATCTTCTCAATTTCAAGCCTGCGGTGACAGTTGTAAATTTTTCAGAAAAAGAAAACGCCCCACTTTTCAGAATTTTCGTAGATAAAAAATGTTTCGCTAACGATAATTAAGCTATATACAAATTTTCAAAAATATATTTATCAATGACTTGACATGATAAGAGGGGGGGGGGGCATCGTGATTGTTACTTTTATTTTTTTTTTCTTCAAAATTCAGCCACGAATTTTCTTGTTATAACATCAGATCATTGGACGAAAAGGGAATTTTTCCATACTTTCAATATAATGTGAGTTTGAAATTTTTTTTACTTTGATATTAATCGTCACGGTCAAAAATTCTGACTTATCAACGAATTAAAACACTATTTTTCTTTTGAGGTCGATTACAAAATGGTCTTCGTATTTTTTGAAAGGTTTACTACGATAACAGTGAAGAACTAGTGAAGTTAAGAATTACTTGTATACAGGGTGTCATCATAAATGTTTATTCCTAAAATTGCATTTTTTTTCCTGAGTTTAAATATTTATAAATATATTTGAAACTTCGTTGTTTATTTGACGAAAATGATGTCCAGTCCTCGATATTCTACCTATAGATACTATCTGTACCACGCTTGTTTAGTATTTCATTGATAAATGTACTTTAGCCTTGTGTATTTTGTGTCAAAATCATGTATTTTGTATTTTAAATATACATTAAGATTGAAGCCGGTGTTTGTTTTTGGTTTTGACTATACATTAATCAATGAAATTCTAAACTTTGCGAGGTATAGGTATCATCTTTAAATTAGTTTATCTCCAAAACTAATGTAGATTCCAATTTTAAACTGTTATGGTAAAATTAATACAGTATTAGATTCATTTTGCAATTAAAATCATTAAAATAAAAAAAATGGTCGAAGTTATTATTTTTTTAAATCAATTTAGCACAATACTTCTGAACTTGGAGGAAAAAATAATTTGTTTTTTTAATTCTGACTATCTAAACACTTTACTCGTGTCTTAGAATTAACTTTTTAAGCATGCCATCAAATAAAAAAAATTTTAAGTACCGTAAAAAAACATTAATTTCAACAATTTTCTAATTAAACAAAAAATGTTTTAGATTCGTCATAATGTACGAAGCTTTAAATATGTGATCAACATAAAAATGACGTTAACTCCACTATGAACACCCTGTAATTGAAAATCTACTTAGAAAAATGCAAGAGGAAGTAAATACACAATTCTTCTACTCTATTATTTTCTAAAATGGAAATATAATTAATCTACTCTATAATTAATTTACAGTTACAACTTCCCATTTTTCAAAATTTTTAATAATGCAACAAAGTTTTTTTTAAAATAGAAGTACCAACAAAATAATAAAAGAAAAATAAATATTGCATGCAAAAATAATTTACTACAAAAATAAAGTGTTAGTTGAGACAAAAATATCTCAGTACCTAAAGTTCCACGGTACTCCTCGTTATCCCACTCCTCAGGTTGTGGGAAACTATCATTATTGTTTCGTTTCTTCATACCTTTGCAGAAGATAAAATTCAAATTGTTTTTTGTTTTTTATTTTTTTATTAATAAATTTAATTCAATCCACAAACCATACACTCTCAATCACACAAACATGCAATAAAATTAATTTAAAATAAATCCTCAAAATCCCACTTAAAAAATCAAATAGAATGGATTTCTATACAGTTATCTCTCTCAAAACGGCCCAAATATTCTGAGAATTAAAATGGCGTAAATAATATTTGCAATAATTTGTAAAATATCTTATGTAAAAAACTCATGATTCATTCATTCAATAGCTTTTATACGAGTGATTTATCCACTATGTTGAGAGTGTCCAGATTTTTTACAAGAGTGAACAAAATGGAGCACGAATATTACAAAAGAGAACGAAAAGATCTCAAGAATTTTTCGATTAAATATTGATTTTTTGTGCCCAATTGTCTAGATCAAAATTTTTTGTGTATTTTATAAATACGTATTTCGACTAGTAGTCATTATCAGTATGAATTATCTAATGGTAATTATTCTCCGAAGAGATGTTAATCATTGGTAATTTGGTGACGGTCTTTCTTCACAATCGTTTTTTGTTAAGTGCGAAATATATACTTTCCGATGGTATATTAAATTACGTGTTTAGTGTTCGGCTAATGATATTAAAGTATTGGGCCACGCGATTTTTGTTTTATTAAGTTTTAAAAAAAATTGCCATATCTGGCGACTACAGATGGTTTACGCAAACGAATTTTTTTTAAATCGAAAATAATCGAGTAGTTACTGGTTACGTTTTTGAGAAGAAATCTTGTTTTTGTGTAGAAATGCTATAAAAAAAAATGTCACCCGCTTCTGATGTACTGTTTTTGGGAAATTATAGGTTAAAGTGGCGAAATTTTAACTTTGAATTTCTAAGAAACGGATGGCAATTTTTTTATAGCATCTCCACACAAAAACAAGAATTTTACTGAAAGACGCAACCTGGTGCTACATATATTTTCTTTCGATTTAAAAAAAATAGAAATGCTCCGCCTTTCCATTCGGTTTCTAAAAAATTTTCTTATGGTAGACCTATGTACATTTTGACTACCTCCCGTTTTCTCTGATTCCGTCCATTATGGAGTTGCTTCAGATTGCTTATTTCTAAAAATACGCACCCTTGCCTTAAATATAAGCGATTTAGTTTGGGCGCTTGAAGAAAGAGAATCTAATCGATGATTGTCTACGTTTCGAGAAACTGTATCGCCTGACACAGAATACAGAGTTAAACTGAAATAAAACGCAGGATGGATCTCCCCAAAGACCCATCTATTTTAAGCGTTGTTATTCTCATAGATATTCTCGTAAGACATTAAAAAAGCCACTTTGACCCCTTTAGCTGACCACTGGTAAAACTCACTAGAGTATAATTTTTTACTGGACTAACTCAGTTTCACTATAGAAATAGATTGGATTGTTTTGAGTATTCTATATATTTATTATAAAATTATATTTTTAATGCTTAACGTATTTGAATAATTGTTAACCAAATAATCTTTTTTTAACATTCTGTAGCTGAAGTTTGGCGCCTCATGGAGGATTTTTCCACAAAGTTAAATTTACAAAAATTGTTTATAATAACGCATTCATTAAATGAATATTTCACAGGGCTATAGATCATTTAAATAAAAAAAAAGTTGGATTTTTAGGGTTGGTTATTAGTGGTTTTCCAATGGGGTTTAGTTCACTAAAATGGTTCGTACTAACGTCGTTTGATGTAAAATGATGATTTTGATCATACTTCATGTGGACCAGGGCCAATCATGTTTAAGGCAATAAAAATTATTAGCAGTATACAAATGGGCGAAAAATATAGTAAACGACGTAAGTAATTACGAAAAAAAATTAACCTAACTCCATAAAAGTCCCGGAAGGGGTGGGGGTGGTATTATATGCGTAATATTTTTTTTTATCATTTGCGGCTAAACTATGTATTTTATCTATAAAAATTAAATGTAAAAGTTTTTTTTTTTTTCTGGCTTCAGCTATTTTTCAGCTATATAGCCATTACCCAAAGTGGAAATGTAAAAGTTGTAGGTAGTGAAAAAAATCTAAAGCTTTCTATTGGACATTATTGACCATAACCAGAAAATGAACGTGTAAATAAACGTTTACATTCACAAAAAATCGCTTATTCTCATACAATTTTGTATGTTATACATTTTACATGTACTTAAGTAATCTCGGCTTCCAAAGTCTCGACAATATTCTTTGGAACTTGAATGGAAATAACAATTTTGGTCTAATTAAAATGTGTAGTTTAGCCGCGAATGTCAAAAACCGAATATTACGTATATAATACCACCCGCAACTTTCCCTTTTACCTTCACCAAATCTAAGCCCTCTATATTGGGCCGCACGTGTAGGATAGCCGATCAGAATAGTAGAAAAAAAAAATTGGTGGTTGGATTTACTCGCGCGTCAGATTAAGTAATGGTAAGTTAATTGTAAAGAGCTTTACTTTGGGGGACTCCATAATTATGAAGGGTTCTGGAGTTAAATAGGAAGTTTCATTTCTTCAAATCCTAATGGTAGATTGGTTAATTATATGCTGAAAAATGCATAATTCACTAATCTGACTATTCGAGTATGAGCCATCTAAATCTTCATAATTCAATAGGTTCCCACAGCACTCGAATTAACTCCCATTTAATATTGTGGGTTCCCCCCCCTACCATATTATTCTAATGGTAGGTGATCGACAGGTGGTTTTCTAATGAGGTCAAATGTAACGTAACAGATCATCAAACAGTTGCTCATAAAATCATTAAGAGATTTAGATCCAATTTATCGAATGAATACAAAATGTAGTTTTACCAGACCAAAAATCATCAAATTTTTGTGTGAAATTTGAAAATTTATTTAAAAAAACTCCGCCATTTTATTAAATTTGAATTTTTTTTATCGAGCGTTATGGTATGGGAAATACTTTCTAGTTTAATAAACTTTACCTTTTTATTTATTTTATTTTATTTTTTTTCAACCACTGTGAAAAATTCGCTATCACTGCAGAAATGGGTGGCTATTTTTTCATTGGAGCATTAGAATATTATACAAATAACTAGCTGAATTTTTAGTCAAAAAATTGCATTGAATTTTTTATATATCCAAAAACTTTCAAACAAGTTGAAAACGTTCCACGTATTAGTTTTTTCAAAAAATCACCTTTTTAAGACGCTTACACACAAATCTTAAATGCGAATATGTACGTGGTAAAGTAAGATTTTGACCAATTTAAAATCGACGTACACGCCAAACTGCAGCTACAGTAAATATTTTAAAATTCGTACTAAATGTCGTTATTCGAACTTACAACTATGTTAAATAATTTTTTAACCCAATTAAATATAAATTATATTCAAAAAGTTGAAGTCTCCGGATGCAAGGTAACTAACTATAAATTTGTAAATATTCTCGTTTTTTTATTTTTATAAGTCTCATAAATTGTCGTGTCCGGGTCAGAAAAATCTAGATTAAAAAAAAACTGATTTTATATTGATAATCTATTTAGTATTTATATGAGTGGTAACATAATTTTGATTAGACGTTTGGAAAATATATTTTTATTAGAACAATTTTAATCAATGCAAAATTTACTTATGATTTTTATGAAAAATTTGCATTTCTTTCGATTAGAGCTATTATGTTTTTGATCAAAATTCAATTTAACAAAAATATTGGTTACATAATGGCCAGAGGTGTGGAAAAAATAAATTTTATGAATTTTCCAGATTTTCCAGGGCGATAAATTCCCTGACCAAGCTCAGAAAATTTAAATTATTTGCTTGGTTAAAGGCGAATAATAAAGATCATAACTTTGAAAAATAAGTTTTATAATGAATAAATTTAAGTATTTTTATTCATATTTATCCAATAAATAATACATTATTCTTTACTATACCTATTTTATGGTTTATTGGCAAAATTTTGACATTTTTGTCAAAACCCCCTGATTTATAAAGAAATTTATAATACACTGACGTTTCCAGGTTTTTCAGATTTGTTAGTAATTTGGCGAACCTTATGTGAAAAACTGATTTTTGTGACCCTTGATATTTTATGACGCGGAGATGAGATTTCAAGAGTTTTGAGACTACGGTAAGAATGTCAAAACAAAGGTATTTGCATGATTATAGCTAGATATCTTGCATTCATTCCGAAGTTAAATCCTAATTTTACTGTATAAGTTAATGAAATATAATTGGAAACTAGAAAAATAAACAAGAACAAAAATATTTTAAACCAGTTTTTGATAATCCAAAATCTAATAACATCGTGAGTTTCGATATGAAGACTAAAAACCTTAATTAGATGTTTACAGTAAATGCCGATTTACGGGTGAAGACCCTATTTGTCGTCTAGTTTCAATTAATATTTATTGAATAAACTTTTATTGCTGTAAATATCAACAATCTCTTTGGTCAAATAAAGAAATACATCTTTCACAATAATAAATAAC
>JAEMTY010000239.1:0-25000 GCA_020423425.1 Chrysopa pallens
ACATCAACCCGTCCATCACACCGTTTTATATTATACAAACACCTAATATGCTGTGGCCTCAGCATCCACACTTAATATGCCTATTACGCCGAAATAGATTGTAATTTAATTGAACACAAAAATTATATAAAAAAAAATTCCTTTTATTTATATTAAACGTTACATGTGAAAGCTGTATATGAACTCTAAAATATAAATTTACTCTAGCTAAAAACATGCAACGTTTAGAATAAATAAAAAAATTTTAGTTTTATATAATTTTTGTGTTCAATTAAATTACAGTTACTTAAAGAATATACAAGTAGTAATTTGTAAATGTTTTCTCGATAGTTAGATTTTTGAATTGACAGTGAATACACGATTATTTATAACAACAATAAACCATTAGTATAATGAGTTGGTGTATACTTGTATATTCTTAGGTAGGTCCGCTGACCAAATGTGAAAAGCCTATTTGTACACCCATTTTTAATATGTATTTATTTTTCTGGAAATTTTCATTAAAATAAATCTTGACACTTGCTCATCGGACCGTCTACTTGTAAGAATATTTTCTTGAGGTTATATAACAATTTGAATACTGGTGTAGATGTTATAAGCGTTGAAAGTTGAGGTTTATTAACTTTTCAGCGAAACTTGACAATAACGTTAAACTTTAAAAATCATTAGACGCATAATTTTATACACTTTCATTGTTTACCTACATTTTTTAAGTAGGTAAATCATCGTTTCAGTTATTTAAGCGTAAAATTAAGAAAACTGCAAAAATTTCGAAAAGTCTCATTTTGCTCATACCCTTGATTCACAATGTCCGCTTTTCATTTAAAAAATGCATGTTTTTGATCATTTGTTCATAAAAAGCTTGATAATTCCGCTGAAAAAAAATGAAGCTTATTGAACACTGAGAAACACTAGTTTACTATTTCTATAGATATAATTAATATAAACTGAATTATAGGTTATTAAAGGTGTCGATACGTTTTAGAAAAATTTTAATACTTCCGTTTAGCGTCGAATAATATAAAAACGAACAATATTTCAGAGAAAACGCATTGTAAATGTATGTAAAAAATCTTCAAAATGAATTTAAATAGAAGTTGTTATTAAGCGTATCTCGTGCATACTTTAAATTATCTAAGTAACTTAAATCACAACCAGTAAATTTCTACCCCAACATATTCCCCGTATATAGTGTGAGTAGACTCTGTTTTTTTGTTCTGTAGACGATTCCTTACCAACTTCCACACTTGAAAACAATCCTTTGGAATGTTATTCTAACTTTTACCAAATACTTTGTGCTGGTTATTTAGTGATTCCAAATGCTAAACCTCCTAGAAAACCAACTTTCCCTACAACTTGGTAAAATAACGAATGTAAAGTTCAAATTCAATCTAGGAAAGAGACCTTAACATCACTAAAGGTAAACTTTATTCCTGTAACCTTCTGTTCTTTTAAAAGATATCTGGCGCTGGCCAAACGCCTGTTTAAAGAGAAAAAGCGGTGTTACTGGAAGATGTTCTGTGAGCATCTTTGCAGGAATACGCCTATTAAAGAGATTTTGGATAAAGTCAAGATGTTTAGAATGGCTATTAATCCGTTCCCCCTACACCATTAAACCAAAATTGGATCCTTCAATTTTTACAAAAACTGACTCCAGAAGTCCAATCCCCTATAGATATTCCGTTTGCCCATAGTGATCATCCATTGGAGTCTCTATAGCATGTTGGAAAACTTATCTGATAATTTAAAAAACATCTTTTTGTCAACATTAAATAAACTTCTTAAACATAATAAAGATCCTAACTCACATTAATTCTATCATCCAATTGCGTTAGCCTCGTGTGTATCTAAAGTAATGAAACACTTGGTTAAAAACAGGTTAGAGTAATGGTGGGAATATAGTGAATATATTCCACCGGTATTCACGGAGCTTTCGTAAAAATCCTCGACTCTCGATAACTTTTTTATATTCTTGGCGAATATTCAGATTACTTTCTCCAAAAATGGGTACTTGATCTGCGCTTTAATAGTTAATAAAGGCGCATTTGATAACGTTGATATAAATATCCTCTTCAACACTATTACGTCTCTATCAGCTCCACATAGATTAACTTCTTTTCTTTATAACTTTTTTTAAAAACATAACGCCTTACTGATAATTACCAAAATTATCTATCCAATCCCAGAAGTGCATTTATTGGCTTGCCTCAAGATGAAGTTCTGAGTCCTCTCCTTTCCAATATTTACACCACTGGTTTGCAGACTGAGAATCAGCATTCCATCCAAATCCTACAATATGCAGATGATTTCATCCTATATAAATAATTATATCTTCTCAATTCTTTCAGACAGCTACAGATAATATCTCAAACGCTGTGACCACGATACACAACTATTTAATCTCTATCAATTTGGAAATATCAGTTGCCAAAAAATCAGAAATCAATTTCACTAGGTACAGGGGCAATATTGAATCAATTCCTTTTCTCAATAATTCTATTCCATGTAAAACCTCTGTAATATTCTTTGGAGTCGTTTTTGATATGAAATTGCAATGGAACTCCCATATCGATTATGTAGTAAGTAAATGTACGCCACGAATTAACATCATCCATACCCTTTCCAAGATTTGGTGTTGGTGATCAAAATACTTTAATTATGATATACAGACTTCTCATTCGCAGTTTCATCGATTATGGTTCTCTTCTTTTACGTCGACTATCTTACATGTTAGATAAGGTCCAATTTAAATCTTTACGCATTATCCTTGGACAAATGCGCTCTTACTGATTGAAGCAGCGGATGCTCCACTTACCGTCCATCACCCATATCTAGCAAAAAAAAATCCATAACCAATACTCCTCCTAATCTCACTTTTTTATCCTGAAACTTATCCAACTGCATACCCTAGCACTCATTACTGTTACTGCAGAAATACAAAACTTCTTCTCCTCTCTGGGACTTATCATGTTTTTGCTCAGATTTCTATCTAGCGTTCATTTAAGTCTCCCTTTTATTAACTTTTCACCCCGATATTCAACTATCCCGGTATTTAATGATTGTGGACTTGGCAAGGAATATGTTGAATATAGATAAAATTTTGTCAAATTCACATTCAATGGTCACCTTAAGTCCATCTAGAAGATTAAGTGCATAGAATTATACCTACTTCTTCACAGATGCCTCCAAATTGATCCTGAATTAACGTAAGAGAGTTTTATTTCACTGCACATCTGAATGGCCACTAGAAATTTCAGGAAATTTCTCTATTTTCACAACAGAGCGTGTCGCTATTTCGGAGGCACTCTCATACTTTGAGTCAAATGGTATTAACAGTATAGCTATAGTATTTGACTCACTAAGATCACTCCTTAAGCAAAATTCGATCTCCTCAAAAACTCCTTTTCTCATAGTATTGATTAAAAACTAATATACTAGTATACTTAAACTAATTTAAGATCGTTTCTGCGTTGACTTTGTTTAGTGCCCACCACATATTGGTATACGTGGAAACGAGTTTGTTGATATGTTGGCTAGAGATGTAATTAAAAATAGTGTAGAGGATATATCACCTCCATCTGCAGAAGATCTTTGACTACATTGCAAAAGGTTACAAGAATAGAACCAAATAAGGAGAATATCGACAAAAGACCGCTATTTACACGAGATTCAGCCTACTCCATCGTTTCAAATATGGTTCCATAAATGGGATGTGGGAAAAATTTATCAAATATAAGCTACATCAGAACGGGGCACAACTTTCTACCATTGCATCTATATCGTATACATGTTGTGTTGGACACTAGATGTAGAAGTGGTTACCAATTCTGTGATATAAATCACATCAACTTTGCCTATCCCTTCCTCAATCAGCATAGACCTATGTTTCTAAGTTACCTAGCCCGTATGGTTGTTTTTGGTCCTTACAATATTCCTATATCTAACTAATACAGAAATCCTTTCTAGTCTTTTGACTTTTCTTAACAAGTCCCAAATCCTTATTAAAAATAAATTTGCTAATCCTACCTCAAATTACTTTTAATTTTTATACTGTATTGTTCTCTACTTTTAACCTATACATAATCTCTATTGTGCATTAAAAATCAGTTTTATTTTTTGTAATGATACATATTTTCGAAAACGTTATGAACAATAAACATAAAACAATGTCTATATTATAAACATATTTAAACTAGCGCTATTACACCATTGAAAAAACAAACCTCGAATAATACCGGCTATTAATAAAATGACCGGGGCCGACTATTATATTCGGATATTAAGGATGCCGGTGCCGGCCACGGATACAGTTCCCTAACTAATTACATGATTCTATACATATACTTAAGATTTGTTAGTGTATTTTCTACAAATTTTGGGCTAAATTTAATATCCCCTCACAGATTCTAAAGAAGTATATGACTTGAATTTTGAATTAATCATAGCCTCGAACTTACTTTTTTTAGGCAACCAATTGGCAATGCATTTTTTTTTATAAAAAAAAATAATAATTTTCATACGGTAAGAAGATGGATCAAAGACGTTTCTTTCGTATCCTCTACTATATAATCACACTAACATCAGCGCAACTAGACGCAAATTTCTTATGAAATAAATAAAATATACCAAAGTTTGTCGATATCTATGGGAATTCCCTCGCTTATAACGTTAGTGTATCTTAAAATCATTGCATTGAATTTTGTTATTTGTATTTTTCCAGAAGCGAAAAAAATGGCGCAAGCAACCGTACATAATCCAAATACAACAATGATTATGAATGATGTATTAACAGAACTCGGTTGGAATACTGGTGTCCATTTACCAATTGCAACAATTGAAAATCAACAGTTACAAAGAGAATTGGAACGTTTAATACATGCTCGTGCTGCAGCCAATACTCATCTATTACAAACTCGAAATAAGAGACAGGACCTCGAAAATCATAATAAAAATTTATCACAAGAACAAGTTGAATTATCATCATTGTTAACAACACAACGTAGTACTAAACAAGCCGAAAATGATCAATTAGTTGTATTAGATTTAGAGTATAGTAAATTGTCACAAGATATTAAAGAGGTGAATAATCATGTTTTTACAGCACTTTTAAGATTTACCAACCGAGAAAAACATTTTTTATTTGAATTATTTTTCCATATCTAGTTACCAATATAATATGACTATTGCCTAGTTCTGAAATAAACTGCTGACTGTCGTAGTCATCGTAGTATCCTTGTTTCGCTTATATAAAGCATATATATCCTATTCACTACTACGGATATTGTTACAGTCAACAACCAATCTGTTACAAAACTGGTTTATATAAAAAGGCTAATCTGTTATTGCTATAACAGATTGTCGGCAAAGTTAATTTTCTAAACAGTTAAGCCGATCTTCTAAACAGTTCATTATAGTTAAACACGAGCGTCATATTAAATGACAATTGCAATTCGGTGAATCTGTATGGAATAATCAATAGAATGTTAATTTAATCTATATACGATATTCTGATGTGGCTTAGAAGTAAAAGACCACATATATATATATATATAAAATTTTTTTATAGTCATGTAAAGATAAAAATTTATTTTACTTTTAGTAAGTTATCTTCGAAATATTTTTTACTCAAATTATAAAAACGGTCCAAGTAGACCATATCTAATTCGACTAGTTAGACTATAAAAATATTTTTTTTCTAGTTTAAAAAGAAGGAGAAAGACATAACTGACCGTGAAAATAATTTACGGAATACATTATGTAATTTATTCAAACGTTTAGAAGTGTTGAAAAAAACTGTATCATATGATACAGATGCAATTCGATTATGGGAAGATTCATTATTAAAAACTGAAGAAGATAATGCAATTATAAAAAAATTTTCTGAGCAAGATGAAAATAAAGCAAAAGAATTAGAATTAAAACGGCAAAAATTGCATAAAGAATTAGACTTACGACAACGGACATTAGATAAATTACTTAACGAAACAAATGGTATTGAAGTGGCATTAAATAAATCACATCAAATGTATTTGGATGCAAAGAAAGATCGAACAAATTTATTAAATCAATGGCATGCAACTGTACAGCATTTACGACAACGTCATAAGGATATGCATTTAATTAACTTGGTATGTACTTTTATACATGTTGGACCATTTTAATGGATCCACTTAAATATCTACAAAAATATTCGTTATATGAAAAATTTTTATTACTAAAAATTTTTCATCACAATAATTTGAAGGTCAGAATGTTTTTTAAACCATATATTTTATAATACAGTTTCGGATTTTATACTGAAAAATTTAACTTTCGTATTAAAAAATTTTTATATAATGCATAGTGTTAAGGTTTGAACTAAAATTAACATTTTTTTTAATGAATAAGTAAAAACCATGTTAACAGACGTATTAACGACCAAAAGAGTTAGGTTAGAAAATTAGGATTTCAAAAATAAATTTACACTAGAAAAAGGAGTGTTATTTTTTTCGAAAAAAATACATTTTTTGGAAACTTGAAATTTTTTTATCTAAAAATACATTACTTAATTGAGTTATAAAACTCAACATATAAGATATCCGCCACACTAGCGTTTTTTACAACGCAGAAATGCATATTGAAACCGACGTGCGTTTCAGCTTTACATTGAGTTCAATGGAGCCTGGCACATAAGGGTTTATTCCAACGTGCGTTGAAAAGATTGAAAGGAACGTACATCAGTTTTAGCGGACGTTGAAACTTTCAATCAAATCAAATATAGATCGTCACATTAGCGTTGGGTATTTTTAATTTATTTACAGTTATAAAAATATTTGTTACATTATGTTAAATTTGTGATTATGTATACATAGGCACCAAGTAATTCGCATCCCTATAACTATTTTAGAAAATATAAGACTTAACCTAAAAGAAAATATATACAATCAAAATTACACCGGAATCAGGTGCAAACGTGGTTCGAATTGACCCAGTTTGCTGATCCGGGAAATTTTTACGGGAAGATTGGTAAACAAATTTTGAGGTTGTTAGTTAAATTTATGAATGGTTGAGTGTTCAGTTTCGCAACGGAGAGCTTCGGACTGAAATCTGAAGGGTTTTTTTCGAGATTACTGGTTTTGGATTTGTAGCATTTGCGTTTTAGCTTTTCGATGCTTTAATCGTTCATCCAGTTTACTCTTGAGGCTAAGTAATGGGTATAATCCTGCAAAGAATGCGTTGCCCAGCATGGTGATCTCAATGGGGTTAATTTTGATTTTCTATAACTTGCTTTCAATAGCTTTCAAGAATGGATAGTCGGGATTGGAGGCAAGTCGAAACTTATTTCGGTTACCAAGAAGAACAGTAGGTAGCAAAATTCTCAGCGAAGACAGCATTTTCGATAGCAAGATCCCTCGGGATATCGTTGATATAATATAGAGACGGTGTCCAAGCAAGGACCCTTAAGGTATATAAGCTTTGACACAGTATTAGTTAATGTACTTTGTTAGATATAAATTTGGGATTTACGGTGTGATAAATAAGAAATTAGGAATTTTAGGATGTAGGTTGGTATATTAAATTTGGAAAGTTTGTGAATGAATCCATCATGCCAAACTGCGTCAAAAGCTTTTTCTATGTCCAAAAGGACCATGCCTGTGGATTTATTCAAGTTAAATCCGGTAGAAATGTGGTCAGTGAGCTGGTGATGCTGCCTCACTGTGGAGTGGTTCGATCTGAAACCAAACTGTTGGAGCATTAGCTATCTGTGAGTATCCTCATGCGACTGCAGCCGATTCTAAACTACTTTCTCCATGACCTTGCTAAGAGATGGCAGCAAACTAAGGGGTAGGTCGCTTGAAGGCGACTTAAATTGCTTTCTCGGCTTCGGAAACACTAAAACCTTAGTGTATTTCCAAAAGTCGGGATAATAACCAAGTCTCAAGCATGCATTTTAGATATAACTGAGCTGAACAACTGTCTTCCGAGGAAGATAGCGAAGCAAACCATTAGTGTTAATCACCACCAAGAGTTTTCCTGTATGTTAAGTTTCCTTAATATGCTGGAGGCTCCTCATGAGGTGATACTATGGATGAAACGATACCATTGAGGTATCGATACTTTTACTCGATACAATATCGGTCGAATGATCTATATCGGTCTATATATCGAGACTATATCGGTCGGAACTGCCTTTCGCAAGGTACAGGGATTAGCCAAATAAATTGAAACTTCATCGGCTTTCGGGGAACGCCTTCGCTTCTGGCCAACTGCAGATTGAAACTTCATCTTCAGACCCACTGGTTGACATTGTCTTACCTTCTTTAATAATTAATCATGGGTATTGTTTTGGTAACGTAATATAATAAGGTAACGGAAATCTGGCCTGACGATTCTTTTATATTTTAACAAATTCGAATGGTTGTACGAAAGAAAACATTAACTACAAAAATATAGAGCCGCTGGCTGACTTTTTTTCGGACAAACAAGCTTACCAACTACACAAAACTAAGGGAAAAAATGAGAAGCGTTCAAAAACTTCAATTTAAGATATACATTTTTGTTTATCAATATCATATACTGATATGAGTACTTTTGGCTGATACCTACTCGATATTTAATTTCAAATTATCGATACTAAACGTACTTGATATCGGAAAAAAGTATCGAGTATGTATTTGTATTTACTCGTATCGTTTTATCCCTAGGTGATACGACATCAATGGGGTTAATTATGGAAAACCGAATATTTTCAAAGATTCGGACACCAAGTGGGCCATTTCTTTATCTTGATATTCGTCGACGCCTGCTAAGCTGTGCGCCCTAGAGAAGATGTCAGCTAAAAGTTGAGCTTTGTCGGAATCCGTGTAAAGATACCCATTTTCCGAAAGAAGAGGGAGCAAATTTTTAAGAACGTTATTACGTAAATTTTTAGCAAGTGTCGAAATATTAATGTCACGAGTAGTCAGAGCTGAAATCCTCTCATTCCATATGTCATCTCTGGTGCGCTTGACGTTATCTCGAATATCAGTTGAAATTCGCTTCATAGCGTCATGAAGCTTAGGCAGCCTAATTCGTTGCCGAAATATACGTAGTTTGTTCCGAGTCGTTATGAGTCTGAGTGTGTCTTCATCTAAATTTAATCCATATTCCGAAATTTCAAGTTTTCCTAGGAATAAATTTTTCGGTAACAACTACGATACTTTTCGTCTTTTCGTGACCTTGTTCTCCTCCAAATCATGTTCGATGGATTTGATCTGAGGCGTGATCACTGGCCGGAAATCTTCCGCCATTAGTGTTGAGTATGATGATGCTTGGGGTGCTGCTGTTGATGTGGATGTTGGTACTGTTGATGGTACTTTCATCTTCTTCGGTTTTGTGACCACCATAGTTGAAACTCCAATTCTATAAAACCAATCTATAAAACAGAAGAAAAGTACATTAAAATTCAAATAAATACCTAAATAATTAAAACGTATATTTTAAATTATTTTCATAATAATTTGACAATAATTTAACAAATAATTTAAAATAACAATGAAATAAATTTGTTTCCTAAAGATTGTTAAAAAACAGGTAACAAGAATATTCAACTCAAAATAAATTTCAAAACATTTTGAGGTCAAAAACTAAAGCAATACTCATGTATGCATGCTCACGTATACAAAAAGTAAATCACTAAGCGGGTCAACAAGCAATGTTGATTTATGTATCAACACTAAACATCGAATGTTAAAATGTATACGCAAAGGTATTTTGGTAAGTGGTCAATTTGTATTTTCCAAATATCTATCAAATTGCTACGTCAACCAATCAGCTTCGATTACATGTTTAGTGTTTGGCCAATGATATTGATGAACTCCGAAAATTGTTGAACCGCCGATTTTCTAAGCGTTTCTTTCAGATAATTTTTGATATCATTTGTCATTGCTCGTTTCCAGCTACAATTAATTATTTCTAATTTATTGACTTGGCCTTGATAGACTAATAGATTAATTTAGGAAATATTTCAAGCAGAGGCAATATGGGATTTATGCATAAAACTTTTTTTGGTGTTCTATTATCTGATATCTATTCACTGTGGATTAGAAAGTCACCAAATTTATACAAAAATAACTCAAATTTAATATTATGTTAATTATTAGGAAAATAAAAAGTTAATTGTTTTAATATCACTTAACGGTGGTACAAATGAGACTTCAAATATTAAAGATAAACAGGTAATATTTTAGGAAATTGAAAGATTACGAGAAACATTAGCAAAAAAAATAGAAGATACCGAAGAGCAAAATACATTTTATTTAAATCAATTAAATAACAACAGAGAAACTGAAAAACAAACCGAAGATTTAGCGAAAGAAGCAGCTCGCTATCGCGAAAAATTAATGAACACAATAAACACGGTACGTGATGTTATGAAAGAATTACATATTGGTAAATACGAATTAGCAAGTCTAGAAAATACATTACATCAAAGTCGTTCAAAATGTAAACAACTTGAATACGATATTTCAAATAAAAAAGAACAATTAAAACAAACAAACAATACTAATAACAATTTAACAAAACAATTAGAGAATTTAAAAAATAAGAAAATGACAACAAACGAACGTGCGCGTGAATTACAAAAAATGGTTAATAATACACAGAATATTGTAAATGCATTAACACTTGAAACTGAACGATTACAAAAAATTGTATTTCGTTCATCAGAACAAGCAAAAAAATTACACGATATCGATGATGCGTATCAAATTGAGATACGTGGTTTAAAATTGGGTATAGAGCTTATGGAAAAACAAGAGAAAGCCCTAGAGCAAGAAGTACAAGCTACACGAGAAGATGTTTATGATTTTGATTATAATATATTACAAATTGAATCACGTATTGAAAATATTGAAGGAACTGCTAGAGGTATTATTAATCTTTACCTCATCCAAAAACCCAGAATCCAGTGAACGCCATTATTTATCAAGTTTCCGTCGGGTCAAAGATGAAAAATTCAGTTAAATTAAGTCTTTTGCATCCAATGTCTTTTAAATTTTTCATTATAGAAAAACGCGAAGAAACCCTTCGTTATTTCATATACTCTCCCTAAATTTCACATATATCTCATGCTTGCGCGAACAAAAAAAGTTTTACTCAGTATAAAGAACATATTTAACGCAAAACAACTAAAAAATATCATTAATATTCAATTAGAGTAGAGGTACCCTGATATGTATTTATATAAGGTGGAAATAATCGCCTAAGTTCTGTATATCAAAATTAAAATATTTGAGACATAACGATTTTATAAATAAAATGAGTTATAATATATATAATATAATTTATTCACTATTTTTTGTAAACATTTTTGACCCGACTCTATACATAGATTAGTATTGTAACCATTCCAGTGATGTTCAACCTTTTTTTTCGTGACAGGCTATAATTTCAAAAATTTGGCGAAAAATTATCAATAACTTGCTATATAAAAGTAATAAAAATTAATTTTTATTATTTATATCTCTAAAATTTTACAGCACAATTCAAGAATTTACTGTTTAGAGTATAGCGATTGTTGTAAGTAGTGAAGGGGGAGGGAACCTTGTAAGTTGACCTTTATAGGTATATTTTACATTAGCCCATGGCAACAATAGGGCTTTTCATTTTAATTTTTGATTCGTTTTTGTTTCGGACAGAATGTCAAAAAACTAATGTAATAAAATGAAAAGCAAATATTTTCTATCTTTGTCAAACTTATTGTCAACAGTACGAAACAAATTTTAAAATGAAAAGGTCTATTAATTTTCGTGGATAAATCGAAAATAGAATTTATAGCCTAAACTGCGTACATTTCGATTAAACTTAGAATACTTGTATTCTTTATTATGGCTCCAGAGGTAAATTTAACAAAATTTATCATGTTAATATATTTGAATTTTTATAGATCAATTTAACGAAGAATTAGAAAATAAATTACAAGAATTACTAACTATATTAAAGGAAAAAAACAATATAAAGCAAACATTAACAAAACAAATTTCATCGATCCAGGATGATATTCGCCGTTTTGGTTTTCAATTTGCTAATGATAATATTGAATTAGCAAAATTGGTAAGCCCAGTCCTGAATACACATTCCTAGACGCAAAAGAACACACTTATGCATGATAAAAATGAAAAATTATTTTCTTTCAGCAAGAAACATTACACAAAGAACTAAGAATGGTTGATGGTGGCAAACGAATGGTAAAAGCTCGTCAAATGCGAAGTCAGGAAAAACAAGTGGAAGAGAATATTTTACGATTACGAGTGATGCAAGCTCAAAAGCATTTAGATAATATTGATGATTCATTGTATACATTAGAAAAACAGCGCATTGAAATGGAAACGGTATACTTTAAATTTAATATATGGATGAGGATCTTAAAAATTTTTTTAACCACAATTAATCAATCTTTATGCGTTTTATGATTTTATTCTATCGATTTAATTGCCTGTGAATTAATTGTGATTTAATTAATATGTTAGCCTGATTTTCGGACATCTGGCTACTAAAAATTTTTTTTCATAAAGTAACTTTACCATTAATTTATTTCTTATTCAGATAAATGAAAACAACATTTATTTAACATTATACATTAATCTAACGATGAAATAATTTAATATTAGCTAAGTGCAATAAAAAATAAAATAGATACTACTAAGATTTCTTCAGTTCATACTAATGTCGGCACAGGCCAGTAAAAAATTAAGACTTTTAAATGATTGAACGTGAAAATTTTTTTAAAATTATTTTTCAATTTACCTCAGGCTATATTAGTTTTATCCTGGTGTGTAAGTATAAAACCGGAATTTGCCCATAGGTGGTGCTAAATGTCGATGTAGTTACCGACAGATGACGTCAGCGGTGTCTTGTTATTGTATTGATATCCGACAAAGATTTCCAACTCACAATAACACGAGTTTCCTTCAGTAGCATTAGTTTATTAGAGATAAACATGTCGAGTTTTGTGCCAACAAATTACGATTTGCGAACAGCACTACTTTTCTGTTTTCATCTGAAGAAAACCGCAGCCGAATCGCATCGAATGCTTGTAGAGGCGTTTGGTGAGCATGCTCTCGGTAAAACACATTGTTTCGAGTGGTTCAAACGGTTTAAAAGTGGCGATTTTGACGTGAGGAACGAAGAAAGTGGAAGGCCGCCGAAAAAGTTTGAAGACGCTGACCTGCAAGCCTTGTTGGACGAAGATGACGCTCTAACACAACAACTGTGCGGATCAGTTAAAGGAGACCCGAGAAGCCATCTCCCTTCGGTTGAAAGCCATGGGAAAGATACAAAAGGTGGGGAAATGGGTTCCACATGAACTCAACGAAAGACAGCAGAAAGAATGCTGCTCGCCAGGTTCAAAAAAAAAGCCATGGAGAAAAGTCATTTCTCCATCGAATTGTGGCTGGTGATGAAAAGTGGATATATTTCGATAATTCTAAGCGCAAAAAGTCATGGATTACTCCGGGTGAACCATCAACATCGACGGCAAGACCAAACCGCTACGGACGAAAGACAATGCTGTGTGTTTGGTGGGATCAGAAGGGCGTAATCTACTACGAGCTGCTGAAACCTGGGGAAACTGTCAATACTCAACGCTACCGACAACAAATGACTGATTTGGATCGAGTTTTGCGTGAAAAACGACCAGAATACCAACAAAGACAACACAAGGTGATTTTGCTGCATGACAATGCACCAGCACACAAACAGGTCCAGGAAACGATAGAGTCGTTCCGTTGGGAGATTCTTCAGCACGCGCCTTAATCACCGGATCTTGCCCCATCCGATTACTACTTGTTTGCATCAATGGGACACGCGCTTGCTAAGCAGCGCTTTACTTCTTACGAGAATGTACGAAAATGGCTCGATGACTGGTTTGCCTTAAAAGAGCAACAGTTCTTTTGGCGCGGAATCCACAAATTGCCAGAAAGATGTGGAAAATGTATAGATAGCGACGGACAATACTTTGAATAAGTTACTTTGTATCATATTATTACAATAAATGTATTTTTTCTGTACAAAAATTCCGGATTCATACTTACACACCTATGAAGTAGCACCATTTTAGATGACTCACAAAATTGTAATTAAAATTATCAAAAATTATATTTAATTAGTATTATTTTAAGTTCAATACCTATGACGACCAAATTTAAGGATAGTTGGAGCGATTTTAAAAAAAATTTAGATTTCAATATGATTATAACAATATTTACAAGTGTTCTAAACCTAAGTCTCTAAAAAAATTTGGTAATGTTTCACCAACCCGTTCAAAATTCTTACAATAATTTTTATTTATAACAAATTGACATGTATTATAGAAATAAAACAAGTAATACATTTCTGACAATTAAAACCGAAAATTGATATTGAAATAAATTAAAAATGAAATAAATGACTTGTCATTCTATAGATGAAATATATAAGAATCGTGTGGGCCATTAATATTTAGTAGTAGATAGCTATTTAATATTTAGTAGCAGATACCTACAGCACACATATGTGAAAAATAAATAACAAATTTTCATTTTATGTAATTATCTACATCGGAATTTATAAAAATGCAACACTGTAAAAAGATTTTGCGTATCATTCAAACCATTTTTTCGTTATAACTCGAATTATATTCTATATGTATAGAAATATGTCAGAACATATTAATTTTATTCAATGAAGGTATGTACAGCTAGAAAATATTGACCTACAAACTAAATTTTGGCATATAGGTTCATAGAATCATCTTTTTGCTTAAACCTTGATTCATTGATTACATTAAAATTGTTAACAAAACAATTTCATTTAAATAAATTTCTGTAATATTTTCTCGCAATG
Source organism: Chrysopa pallens (assembly GCA_020423425.1). Lineage (NCBI taxonomy): Eukaryota > Metazoa > Arthropoda > Insecta > Neuroptera > Chrysopidae > Chrysopa > Chrysopa pallens. The sequence goes on from JAEMTY010000239.1 coordinate 14,845, forward strand.
AAAAAACTTATTTCAAACAATATTCCTGCTGTTTTAATGAATAAAGCACCAATCATTAAGCAGCTATTGAATCTTAGAATACACTTAAACTCAGATGAAAATATTTGTTTTTTCTTTGTACAGGCAATGAAAGAACGGCAAATTGAAATTGGAACGGAAAGAGACGTTTTATTTTTACGTAAACGAAATCTACTGGAAGATAAATCAAATTTACGTGGTGAAATTCAGGAGCGTTTAATTAAAAATGAACAATATAAAAAAAAGTAAGCATACTTTGCATGAAATCCTCTAGAATATTTAAGATTTATTAGCTATAAAAATTTTAATTTATACTAATATTATTTGAAAGCTTTGATATATTAGCTTGAAATATGACAACTCACATTATATGATTTAATGAATTAAAATATTGAACTGTTTAGTTAAAAATGCGACTACCTTTTTAGATTCGAATACCAAGTATCTTTATTAGGTACAGACGACGACGGGAAACCTTTATCACCAACATACTTCAAATTGAAAAAAACTCAAGAGCGCGTCTTATTACAACAAGAAGGTGATGAATGGGATTTAAAAGTAAAACAAGCTGAACAAGAAATAGTGGCAATGGAAAATACACTGAAATTGGTTAACATCAGTAATGACAAATTTAAAATGAGTTTACATCCTATTGAAGAAGCAGGTTATTTTTTAATTCAATTCTTTATTCATTCTTTTTTTAAGCAATTCATAATTGTACAGAATAAGTCAAAAAATAGGATGGGGCATATGAAGGGAAGGGAAGGTATGCAGCTATGGCTGACTTTATATGGAACTATCCCAGTATTCACTTTGTACAAACCAAATGAATACTCCCGAATATCACTGAGGAAGTGATTCGGTTCAGGATGTGGAATACACTTGATACTTAGGCGAAGTACATTTAAATAAAAGTTGTAAAATTACAGCAGTCTAAAAAGTTAATTTTCCCAGTTGAATCAACGCAAGATCAAAAACCAAAGAAAAATTCATCAATCAATCTAAATGAAATAAACATAATTGAAATTAAAATTTAAATCGACTATTTATTATCAATTCAACTGAGAAGTAAAATTTGTAGAGAGAAATATCCTTACAGAATAAATATAAATAAGTATACATAAATCTATTCTTAATACAATTGTGCGAGGCGCATTGTAAGTCATTCAGCAAACAAAGAGTGCTTGTCTATAATTATATTTCAAGAAATGGAAAAAAAAGTGTCCAAGGCTTACAGCAAAACTTATGAGTATGGACAAATATTTATGAAATACTTTTTTACTGAAGTCACAAAGCTCGATCTATCCCTCTGTATCATACAATTTATTGTTTTACAATTTGAAAAAAATTCACTATACTTTGCTATGTTCTACAATACCTAATAAAAATCCAAATTTAGAGTTGTCCAGTCACATCACGAATATTAAAATTAAGATGTACCTAATTTTTCATCTCAGTTTGGACTAGATTTAACATGAATGAATACAGAGCTGAAAATTTATCGTATGCTACGATTAATGCATCTAAAATGAAGAAATCGTTATCTTCACTCTGTTGAGATTTACCCACCTATGTATTGATAAGATATGCACACGCATAGTATCATTCTTCCAATATTTTAATGAATATTATAGCTACAGTGTTGCTTTGATTAATGAGAAAACATCTCAAACAACTTATTGCAAGATATTCCCTTAATAGTTTTGATCGAGTCATATGGGATTGGATGTATTAGTTATATAATAGCTGTCTTGTGATTTGTGGGCGGAAGAGTAGATCCGCCCCTGATTGCAAACCGCAATCATTTTTCCATCTCTGCAACCTAAGAAACTAACCCCACATGTAGAGTAGCCCCACATGTAGATTACCTATATATAATTTGTAAACATAATCAAGAATAAAACATATCAAGAATGTTTGAGTCCGTCATTTTGAGAACAGTCCTTATTTGAGAACAGTCCTTGCTTGCATTGTTAGTGATTGCAAAATTACAATACTTTTATTTATTTTTTTCAAATTATAATAACAGGTCCAGAAGAAGAAGAATTTAAAAAAATCGAACAAGAATATTATTGCATACTAAAAAAGTTGCGTGCAGCGCAAAGAAACCAAATTGAATGTAGCAAAATAATGGAAAATCTAACAGAAGAAATAAAAATAGTAGACGATCATTTACTAAAATTTGATAACCAAAAATCGTAAGTAGAAAAGTATTTCCATTAATCTCTATTTAGCATGTCTATCTCCTGTATAGTCTATTTCAGTATTTTTGTACTCCCATGGAGTGTAATATAAAATGGAAGTGTCTACTTAGGGGCGGCGCCGGTAATATTAGTATCCAAATATATTTCTGTACTCCCATGGAGTGTAATATAAAATGGAAGTGTCTGCTTAATCGATGCCGACAATATTAGTATCCAAATATAACTTGCGGTGACCAGAATTTCATATATACGGATAAAATTTGATAGTGAAAAATTGGTTTAAAAACTAGAAATTTATAAGCAAAGTAATTTTTTTGGAAAAAGTTCGGATGGTCAATTTACTCAAATTTTGTATGAAATGCATAACGATAATGTAACAATTGTTTTAAAAATTTTTATTATTTTTGTCAATCATGATAATAAATAAACATTATAAAAGTTCTTAATAAACTTTTAGCCGATAGAAAATTATAAGTAAATCGAAATTATTCTTAATGCTGCAAATTTTTGGCACTTTAAACCAAAGAAACAAAATATTACAATATCAATGTTCAAATATGAAAATTCTTCATTCTCATGACGCTGTCTAACATATTTTGTATGTTTAAAACCCAGATAAGCCTACTGTCCTATATTTAGGACAGTAGAAATAAAAAAAATATGTCGGGTCACGATTGAGGTTTCAATAATTGAAGAATGAAATAATGCAACCTAATATTACCACATTTTCATTTGGATATCACAGCTATTATTATATTTATTCTATTTTCACAATCAATTTTTGGATTATAAACCAGTTAAAACAGAGATAAACTCGAAATAGAAGATAATCAATAAATTTGTAATACTTTTTTTGACATTATGTAATTTGGTTCAGAAAACCAATCCAGCCATAGAGTGTTCAAAAAAGTCCTAAGATAAATAAGATTTTGCAGTCTTATTTATGAAAATGTTTACTTTTTTTGGTTCTCAATTTTCTATTGTCTGTGGTTCAGTATTGGTAGATAGTTTTTATTTATGAATTTCTAGTTTTTCAACTAATTCTTCATCAGTATTGAGAGAAATTAGCACTATTACTAGAAAATTAAGTATTTGTGACCGGTGCGGCCACGCAGACATTTTCATATTAAAGTTTAATAATCATCTAATTTTATATTTTGAAACAGTCGTCTTGAAAATGATTTAGCCGTAAGCAAGAAAGATATTTCCCTGCAAGAGGATCGTTTAACAAGAGCAAAACGTACATTGAGTAGATTGGCTATGAAAGTTCGACCTATTCTGCAACAATCATTTGAGGTAAAATAAATATTATAATAAACACTTTTTGGAGCCTATTCAAGTGTCAGACAATATCGCCATCATCACGATCGATTAAGTTGTTCCCACTTTATACTTTAGAGTGCATAAAATAAGAATTTGTTAATTTTAACTCTCGTATTAGTCTTAAAAATGCAAATTTTTTTAAATATAAGTTGCAGAAATGGAGATCACGTATAAAATTTTGAGCCCTGAAATTTAATAGTACCTTTATATATTTTTTGAAAGTGATCGCGTGGCAAAATTAGGTTGTTGAATAAAAAATGTATTTGAATTTTTTATCATAAATAATATTGAACAAAGCCAAGAAAACTATTTTTAAAATGAGATGCAACTAAATTCATAATAAACAAAATGAATCCAATTCAAAAAACACTAAGGTCGAACTTTTACCTAGCAAACTTAATAAGTTAATCAGAGTTAATAAAATATTTTGTTCAGAGCGAAGCTGGTTTTGGCCTGGACACACTATCTTTACATGCCAAAACGTATCTCAAAAATAACATTATTGTACTCATAGTGTGATATGAAAACATTTGTGATCCGTAATTTCTCGTATAATAAAAATTCACTTTTTATTTATAATAGTTTTCGTTGAAATTATTTCATGCGACAATGATTGTGACATACTAGGTAGAATGGCAACATAAGTTTCTTAGTATCTATCTTAGTGTCATAAGTTTCTTAGTATCTATTCAGATCTATTTCTTATCCATTTAAAGAATTGGAATTCAAATAACTATTATATTATATAATTTGATTGTAAAGTATATACAAATTTAATTAATTGTAAATTGTCAAATAAAAATCTTCATTTTTAGAAAGAAATTTCAGTACGTAATTTAATAGAAAACAATCAAAGTGCAATACAACAAATACTTGAATTAAATATACGACACTTAGAAACAAGTCCAAACATAGCACGTTTATGTGACTACTATCAAATAACATTACCGGGTATAGAAAAATTTCGACCAATTTCAAGACGTTTATCACAATTAAGTATACTACCACCAATGTCTGCAGATCAATCAGCTACAAGTGAAACAACAAATTCAATTTACAATACAGCTAAATCATTCAACTCATTTCAAAGCGTGTCTACAACAAATATTCAATTTTCATCAACTGACTTACCCACCCCAAGTGGTGCGAGTACTGATAGCGCTCAAAATAAATCCACGTTTTCATCAAAAAAGAAAAAATAAATACAATTTTATTTTAAACAAAAGAATCTATGAAAAAGTAACCTATTTCAATTGTATAGAAATTTATTTAATAAAAGGTTTTTATCAATTTGATGTTTGTATAAATTTATAGCTTTTTCTATCAAACTATGAATTCTTTTTATTATTGATACTTAAAATATTGATACTTACGGATATTTATTTATTTTCATATATCCAATAGTTTCGTTTACGGTTATGGAGCCACATAACACCCCTGATTGCGTTCAGTGAAAAAGCTCACTATATAGTCAAATACTATAATATAGTATCCATGTCAAGTAATGTCAAATTTAAACAAAGCGACAAAGAGATGTAGTACTCACTCTAATATACTATACAACCGCACTCTAGATCTCTACGCACATCGATAGCCGCTTTAAAATAAAGTAAACATTAGTTGTTAGCAATGCTTGGTGCCCATCTGACAATTTATATATTAAGAATCAACACGGTGGGAGATATTTATAATTTACCAAAGTGGTTGTGAGCACAGTCAGAGCTTACTTATTAGTCTGCTAACACCTGTTTTAAAAGTTGGACTTATAACGAGCACACAGAAATTCACTAAACTAACAGATGGCAGCGCTTGTCTTTAAACGGAACGTAGATGGTGAGACTAGGAATAAATGTGCATATTTTATAATTTTATTTATTTGCATTATATATTGACAAAAAATCTAAAATTATTTACAGTTGCATTAAAACAAAAATGTTAATAAGCTTTATGAAAAATGAATTATTTTGTAGATTTAATCAGTATTTTTTATAATTAATAATTGTAATTGTAAAATTCATAACGGTATGTTGAGTAAGTTTGTTAGGCTTCGAAATTTCGAAGGCAGAATAGTATTGAAATTTTAATAGCCAATTCTTCATTTATATGCAGTGGCTTCGAGCTCGTGAAGTAAAATTGGTTACTAGAGTATCAATTTTTCGAGAATTTGATATCAAATCAACTTTTTTCTAACGATTATTTTTTTATTTTGAAGATTTTGACATTACGAATTTTATTCCAAACTTTGGCATTTCTTATAAAGGTATTAAATTATGAATGGAAGAAATTCTGTAATACCGGGTTCTTTAACATTAAAAAACATCGAAGCAATTTACTTTGATAGAAAAACGTAGATTTTAAAACAAACCTCTAACTCATAATAAATAAATTGTAACTTATAAAGCTGTAAACATGCAGAGACTATGTATCGGTAAAAATATTGGTTTACCGATATATTCTCTGCAAATATGAAAATAAAACTATAATTCATGGTAGAGAAAGAAAACTATAATCTTTAATGATTTGTAAACATTAGAAATTTTTACAAAATGTTTTTCTATTTCCTGGTTTTTCTAGTAAGCATATTATCACATTCTCAATCTGAGATGCAATAGACCAGAGCAAATGACAATATATAAGTTTCAGGATCTGCACATGAAAATGAAAATTAATAATTCGATAAAACTTTCTCTGTTGTCAATTCGAAAACATAGATTTGCGAAGCATATTCTGCAGTATGTTTCTGTACAGTTTATTAACTTAAATAATTGTAAATCTTTATGTATCATCCACCTCTCGATTTGATTTTTAATAATTAAATACCAAACGTTTTAATTTTTGTTACTTTCTAATAGATTCAATAATTATTAAATAGTTTTAAGTAGTTTTATTATAAAATAATTATAATATCAGTACATAGGTCATTACATTTCAACAGATTAAAAAAAACTCTGTCACTCAATTAAACAATTTTCTACAGCTTAGCAACTAACAACTCACACCTACTTAATAAAATACTTTATTGCTTTTATTTCAACAATTTTATATCCCTTAAGCCCAGTCTTAAAATTTTTCTCAATACAGAGATTCGGCATTGTAAAGTAAAAATTTAATTTGTGGAATAATGTACGAGTAAACTCTTTGCCAGATTCTAAGAAAGTAAGAAATAACCGACTATTTAAAAATAATGAAAAAACATGCTCAAACGTCGTATGTACGTCCTGTGTAATAGAAAGCGCCTCTAAGAGCTGTTTGGGAATTATATAACTTGCCTTAATAAGACTACCATATTTCGTTAATGCATTATATATAAAGATGTGAAACTTATTATAGTATATAACCGTTGTTACAAGTGACCCCCGCTAAACATGTTTAGATAATAAGTCAAAAATTTTTAATGAATGATTGGAAATAATTTTGGAATGCTTTTTCGATCATGTGAATACAGAGTATGATAATAGAAAACTAAATATACATTGCTTAAATTTTTTTACTATCCATCATTATAGAACATTTCAACAAGTGGCAGTTTAACATACGAGGCCTGTTAAAAAAATAAGGTGAATATTCAAATTTCGCGGGCTACGTACATTCGATTGTCGATTTTGTTACATTGGTACACTCGTCTTGAATATTTGTTCACATTTTCAGCTATATAGCATTATTAGTTTGTTTGTGAGAGGCTTAAACGTTAGACGTTTTTTGCGTTATCGGCGATTTCCTATTGTCGAAAAAAATGGATTTGCTTTTAATTTTGTGTGAAAATGGAATTTAGTGCTCAAAAATACTTGAAATGTTGATAGTGGCATACGGTGAGTGTACTCCGAGTCAAAAAAATGTTTACAAGTGGTACAAGCCTTTCACAGAAGGCCAAAAAAAGCACGCCAAGTTTAATCAAATGTGAAGGTTTTGCTGATTATTTTTTTCAATTACCGTGGTGTAGTGCATCAGGAATTCTTACCACTTGGTCGTACCGTCAATTAGAAGTATATTCTTCAAGTTATGCATCGCTTGCGAAATGCAATACGAAAAAAACGTCCAGAATTGTGGAAAAATAATTCATGGCTTTTGTATCACGATAATGCACTTGCTCACTCGTCATTGCTTGTTCGTAATTTTTTGACCAAAAACAACACTGTAATCATGCCTTTGCCACTGTACTCACTAGATTTGCCCCCCTAGGAGTTTTTCCTATTCCCAAGATTTAAGAAACCGTAAGATTTTCTAATCAGAAAATCTAATGTACACCGTCGGACAGTCCTATAAGAAATCATTAATCCAGCAAAAATCTTTTTTTTTTCTGGCTTCAGCTACTTTCAGCTATACAGCCATTAACCAAAGGTGATTATTATTATTTTTATACAACAACAGTATACAGTACTGCTAGATAGTCACCCATCCAAATACTAACTGCAACTGCTGTTGCTTAACTTTATTTATTTGTCAAGGTCTGTAATTACGTTACGTCAGTCCGGGGTCAGCAAAAATCTTAAGCAAAAGAATATGATCGGGTATCATCGGATACGTACAACGAACCACGATGAACCATTGAAATTTCAATTATTTTAAATTTATTAATTACTTTTTTAACTTACAGACGGCCTACATCCGACAAAATCGTGAGATTTTTTGGTCAGAAATTCTAATGCTACTTCAGACAGCATTATACGCGTATACCATCAGATTTTCTGACCAGAAAATCTGGTGTCCTAAATAGATACCTTAAGGTATATCTTATAATAAAAGCGTTTTCACTTTTCTGTAGAAATATTAATATATAACGTTCCACGAAAAAGAAATAATTCAATCAACTTTTCATTTACACTGTGATTTTCACTTTTCTCATAAATTGTTTGTGCCAATCAAATATATTATACAAATTTATGGTCAATCAGTCGAAAAAATGTCCAAACATTACGGTGCCGACAACTTATATAAATACTCTCTTATGTCGGAGAAATATTGTCTACACCGCGCCTGTTTTCTCAAAACTGCGTGCAATACACTTAGTTACTTGGAGGATAGATAACAAGAAATATTATTTGTCTCACTTGATCGGAACATCGTCCACTTATTGGAATTGTCTATACAGTAGTACTGTGTTTCTAACTTTACCTAATTTTAGATATATTTACCAATTTTAAATATCTGACTCCAGTCTACCACCTAACAAACAATATCTTTTTCCAACTTTTTAAGTTTATGCGCTTCCACGAAGTAGTGCTAATGTCGAAAGGATGTTTTTGGCAGCCAATTTATGTAAAACTTCTAATTGAAACAAACTGAGTATTCAGGGAGTACTATACACACTAAACGATTCGTAAGCAGGAGTGCTGACGCATTGGAGAAACCAATATCATCTGAATATCATTTTAAATTATTTAATAAGAGTATATGTTCTTTTAAAGAATAAAAGTATAAAAAAGTAAGAAACCTATATTATATGTATATTTCCATATATTAACCTCAATAAAATTCAAAAACTTTGAGGAGGTGCCCTTGAAATATTTCGTATCTCAAATTTTATTGGAAGAGAAAAATAGCAACTCTCAAAAATTACCGAACTAAGATACAACATAAATCGTTGTTAATAACACATTGCACCGTAAAATTTCAAGAAAATCAATGTAAGGAATTTAAATTGATCTTGGCTTAAAGTTAATTTGAGTGCTTAAATTAATTAATTATAATTGCAATCTTAAACTATTAAATTATATTATAAAAATTTATCATGATTATGCAATTTATTTTTTTTTTTTGCTCGAATCCAATTTTGAATATTGACGACCATTAATATTGCTTGATTATTGGTTTCCTTATAAAACAAGGTGAGAATTTCTTATCCAATAAAAAAAAATGCCAGATGATTATTCTTGAGCCTCTAGAAATATGTAGGTGGTTAGACCTACTTACTTTTCTAAATATATTGGGCTGGAAACTACTAACTTTTGATATCATATCCACCTCCAAGACAAATTTCGGGTTGGCTACACTGTTAAGTAGTATAATATATTCGGTGTCAACATTCATTTCGTTTGTGACAAAAGACTACAAAACAATGAATGACCGGTTAGGTAATTTCTATAATACTGTAGGACCCCGGTAATGCGACAAACATTTTTCAAGGTAGAGTCGAACAATCGAATTTTTTGGATCATAAAGTACTGCCTAAGACTCTTTATTGTCCGGAATTTTTTATAAAAGATTACTTTGTAATCCGACAAATTACAGATCCAATGATAAGATTCTATATACTCTAAAGCGCAAAACTTACTTCATTAAGGATGTCAAATTTAGTCAACTAAAGAACACAATAGATGTCGGATTACAAGGGGGGTCGGATTAGACACGAGCCGGATTACTGGGGGTCCACTGTAAATAGGTTTCATAGAATAAATAATTGTGATAGGTTTTATCTATGACAGAGATATAACTTTTTCTTAAAGAGAATCCTTCTTGCTCAACATACTGTCACATAAAAATTTTAAATCATTTCATAGCTGATATCTTTAAGATAATTATCTTTTTAAATCGCAAAAATTCAAATGAAATGTACATGTGCTATATGTACAATTTAGTGAATTAATCAAATTCAAGAAAATTTAAAATATTTT
>JAEMTY010000240.1:0-25000 GCA_020423425.1 Chrysopa pallens
TGGAAATGATGATTTATCAGAAATATTATATACTCTAGAAGCTGCTGCCATTCATATAACCAAAAAATTAATAGCTATTTCATCTGTTAGATAGAATAGCATGGAATCGGTAGTTTGATTGTAATAATGGATCGGTGTAAAACCATTCATGATATAAGAAGTCATAATTTACAAAAAAAACTATATTGGATTCATTAGTGACACAAACTTAGGATATGTTCCGTTTTTGGAACCACTACTCAATGCTCTCATTGTCAGCAGTAAAAAACCACTCGGTTATGGTTTGCAGTACACTGCCACCGTAATCTATGGAAGTATATGATGCTATAAATTACCGCCATTTTTATACTGTAAATACTGGCGTCTCCGAGGTCAGGTACTCACAGTGAACTAAAATACAAACTACCCAAATGAATACATGCTAATAAATTACACGTCTGCAAATTAATTTACATCATATATTAATTTATTGATTAAATTATAGTAATGATATTAAAACAGTTTTTTTTTCGTTGAACCGAGGAATTTTAAATAAAAATCATTTATAATTGAAAACGACAAAAAAATGAGGTGAAAGTGTACTCAACTGCGTTTCGTTAAACCATCAGTCAGTATTCATGATAACGAAGACTCTAATTACCGCTATAATTAAGAACTATTAAGAACTACCAATATGTAAGCACCATAGACATAAAACTTGTAATAGATTGAGTGTTTCATAAATATGTACAGTATGTACTATATTATAATCACTAATCACATTTTGGTAGTCAATGGGAAATAATCAAGTGAGTATGTCATGAGTAAATATTAATTTTGCTATCCCTGGCGTTGAGATCTGAACGTGAATGTCCAATAGCTGTCTATAAATAAACGGCTTCGCAGAACATACCCTTAATAATTTTAAGGGTATGGTATTATAAATCATTCAAATTTAAAAATGTCGAGCTTATTATTGTCCGATTTTACTTTCCATTTTTACTTTGTTTTAAAAGAAAAATACCACAATTTGGAAAAGAATTGGAAATTTCCTAATTGAAAATCAAAATATGTTTAGCAACATTTAATGAAGTCAAAAATGTATACAATGGGACTACTACGTTGGTTTTAAAAAATTTTTTATTTGTATATTTGCAAACAAAATAGTTGACAGAAATATACAAACCACTTGTATATTTGCAAACAAAATAGTTGACAGTTGATATACAAAATTTATCTAGGTAAACTAAATAATACATACTGTTTTTTCTATCAAAAGCGTAGTGAAAGAGCCACACATTCAAGAAATTCAACATCAACTAGACAAAACTGCTCTATGCAACTTTGTTTCACATTTTACGGTATATCTCAATTGACATTTAATAGACCAATTAACGTATGAAAATACCTATTATCAACTTAGCAACTCTTATCAAATTCTTTTAATTTTCATTTAATTTTATAACAATTGTGTACAACAGGTATTATAATCGACATATATATAGAATATGTCAGAGTATATTAGTTTAGTTTTTGTTTAGTATACAGTCTGTCCGCCCGTCATTCAGCTAACTCAAAAATGAAAAGAGATTAACAGTGAGTTAAAATTTTGGTGTCATATATTAGACATAAATAGTGGGTTTAAGTTCGTGAATGAATTGGATCCAATGGATCCATGAACCTACATTTAAACCATAACGAATGCAAAAATTTTTGTTTTACTTAAGTTTGAAACTTTTTTCGTTAATTGTTTAGATTAGCAACAATTTCGGTTCAAAATTAGCTACACATTATTATTAAATGTATAACTCATTTATGAATGATAATCATTAAAAATCAATCACTGATATTGAACCGTATGTCGGGTATCTAAACAATTAACTCGTTAATTACGTTAGTAGTTATTTTCACTTCTTTATTATTATATTTAATATACACAACATAAGTCCAAGTCTCGTTTCTTTCCTACATAACTAACAGTACGCCTAAACAATTAAAGCATTTGAAAGCACGTAATTGTATCCAAAACTTCAATATTCACAGCTTATCTTCTGGAGTTGAATGACAGTTATTAAAGGTCCCATAAAATACTGTGGTAGCCAACAAGTTCAATATGAGCCATACTCTAATTTAAAGGCATTGATTAATGATTGATTTGGTTAATTCTTACAATGTAAAAAGACGATTCATTCGGAAATAAAACCATGATAACTTCTGGATTAATAATGAAAAATTAGAAAAAAGAAGAAAGTTCAATATTTTCAAAAATGATAATATTCTATAAAATGATTTTTATTTTATTTTATTCCATAAATCTTCTTACAAACTTCTTGATTTATTCATCTTCTATGACGCAAATTTTCTTATTTGAAAAATTAACCAATTATATATAGTTAATGAATTTAAAACTATGTTTCGATACGTAACCCTAAGTCTTTCAAAAAAAAAATATCCAAAAAATAAATATACAAAAATCTTCAAGCTAAAAAAAATCTAAAAATACAGTTAGAACAAAAAAAAAAAGTTACTTCATCTTAATTGATGTACACAGATGAGAAAGTAATGATTTCATACAAACACATATACACCTGGCATGGCGTGTATGACTGAGTTAAATGAGAGACCCGCAGGAGAAGTGGATTTTTTATTTTTATAATATACAACTAACCAACAAGACACACGGTGTAAGTCAGAACAACATCGTGGCACTAAAGAAAGTTTTATGAATGAATTTTATAGTTGTGGAGTTGGATGCGTGTGAATGCGTGTGTACATGCATCAGAGAAGGGATTCAAGTCGCGTGGCTCAATCTGACGTCACTACCGCTCCACACATCGAATGTGATCCATAAAGTGTTGGTTGGTTGCTCTTATACGAGATGCTGTATGTGTGTTGTACATTAGGTCCACGACCTCATCATATATAGAATGTAAGATTTCTCTTCATTAGGAACTAAGAAGAGATCAAACTAACAACGAACACGGTGCAACCGCGGCGGTTTGTTCAACAACACCAGTGTATTATACCTTTGTTGTTATAACAGTGGCGTAACCAATTTAAAAATACATATTATCGCACAGCATGGTGCATTTTCAAACTAGTTTATTTTTATTTTAACGATAGATCATGAATTAAATTATGAAGATTTTTCTGGTGTATATTTGTATATACTTACAATGTTTATTTGATTACCTTTCTTAGCATTGCAATAATGCTAATTCGGTAAATAACAAGGTTTCTAAAAATATCTTATTCCATAAATGATAAAGACTATTCTGGAACTTCAATAAAGTTAGAAGTTGGAGTACTTGTAGATAAAAAAGCATTTTGATATTCAATTACTATTTGTACTTTGTAAGTGTAGCCAAATAAAATAGTTATAAATTAATTGTACAAGACGAAGGCACTTTTTAAAAATATCTTATTGCTTAATGCTAACGAATATTCTGGGTAATTTGAAAAATTAAACTGAATACTTGTAGATAAACATGCATTTTGATATTTAAATACTATTTGTATTTTTTAGGCTTTGAGAAAAGTGTAGACAAATAAGATCGTTATGAATTAATTCTATAAGACGAAAGCTCATAGAATTGAACTATTATCCCTTTGAATCTAATCATCATAAAAAATCGAAATGCATATTCCTTACGAATATTCCAAGGGTTTTTTTTTTCAAATTTATATTTTCAACAGATAAAGACGCATATTAATTTTTTTTAACTAAACTCAAAGTTGAAGTTGAATTTGGTAACCAAATTAGTCAGAGTGATAAATGCTTTTTTCTACTAGATACATTTAATAAATTTTTGGAAAAATGTAGCTTAATAAAATATAGTTAGACTTTAGTCATTTATGCTCACAAAAACATTATAATCAAATGACTATATAATATAAGAGGTTTGTTTATTGACGATATATCGATAGACAGGTGAACCACAAAAATTTTTTGGCTTGTATTTTGCTTCTATTTAAAATAAAATCCATACCTTTGGGTAGATTGTCTTAACATCATTGAAAATGTCTTACCTGAAACAGAGAAAATTGAAAATTAATAATGATATCCTATATTAAGTTCATATTTTGTATTTATTAAATTTTATAAAATCATATACACGTACATATTTTGCATAAGCATCTGTGGTAGCCGATCCGGCTAGCAATTGGCAGGTCCCGTTTTAGAAACCTCGGATATATAAATGTTTTGAATTATATCAATATTTCAATTTAATACGTAAAAGAATTTCTATCTATTGAGGTGAAATTTTTATTTCTATTTCTGTAAAATTGATATAATGTGTTTACACAACATGTTGTGAAAAATATCTAAGTTATAGAATCTGGCAATCGAGCACAAAATATTAAAAATTCCAATGTTGTATCGTGTATTTTGGATTGAATAATGTTGTAAATATAATTTTAATGGAAGCCCTTGTATAAAATATTTAATACTTTGTCTCTTTTAACCTTTTAACGTATCATTTTGTGTTTATCAAAGTAAATAAATAACAGATTGTAATGACGACATGCGATAAAAATAAACTATAATCCAATCTGTGTTTTAATGAGTTTTACTTTATAAAACTCATTAAAATTAAATCCTTGAAAATAATTTGCCAATCATGTTTTTAGTTTTTGACAATGAAACCAATAGTTTTCCTAATTTTCCGAGTTAGGTGAAGGCTTGGATAAAAGCAATGTATTTGAAATTGAACAAGTTCTGCTTTGTGAAAACGTTAAATATAAGTATTTAGATAATATTTGTACATTTACACATAGAATAAGGTTGTTAAAGGTAACGTTATACCTTAATAGAAACTACAAATTAAATTGAAATTGATTCAAAAATAAAAAAAGTTACAAGCTATCAAAGATTAACCATCTCAGTCTTGAAAACGATTTTTAACATGTAATTTATATCAAGATAGAGCAATTGACATCATAAGTTAATATTTACATTTTTGTTTACTTAGGAATTTTAAACGTCCATATCTTGTTAATTTTTTTAAGATTTCTAAAAAAATAACTTCAGATTCATGTTCATAAATTAAAGACGCTTCAATAGTCGTCTGTAGTAGACAACATCCCTATTTGTAGTACGATATATAAATAGCAGAGGTTCTATCGTATTTAAGAATTTATCTAAATTTTTTTAAATAAATTTTGTAATTTGAATATTATAATAGATACCCAATAATTCCATAAGGTACACCAAAACAATCTTCATTGTGATACGAATCATTGTAATGCTACTGCATTCATAATATCGATGGTACGCTAATGAGTTGGTTATTAACTATCCACATTAGTTGTGATCCATAGAAATAAATGAAGTTTCTGTTCAGTATAGAATTAATAGTGATTGATTAAGAAAAAATTATATACAGTGTATAATACACATTGACCATAATTATTGATATTATTTTTTTCTTTAAGTTTAACTAGATTTCGTGATACAATCATCAATAATTCTTTTTATATATTCATCTATTTAAATGAAATATAATTAGTTTGAAAATCTTATTAACTTGATTATTTTATAATAAGCTTAATATAATTATTAAATATTTGATTAATATTATAAATAATAAAAATAGAATTTAATTTAGTTTAATTATTAAATTATTTTTTAAACAAATTTCAAATAAAATTCATATTTAAATGAAAATGTTTCACCTTATTTAACAAAAGCTTCGACGCATAGTAAAGGATAAACTTTCAAACTGAAAAACGGTAATCAGGGGTTACTTATTTAAATTAACACAAGCAGATAATTTACAAATAAGTTCTTGATATCAAAATGGTGAAAACAGAGATAGTGAAATCAAAAGGAAACATTGAATTTGACATTGACCTTTCTTATAGGCATTTAATAATGTACTCGTGTCTACAAATACTGTTAATGGAGCAATGACTGTTAATGGAGCATATTAACAAATATTGAGTCTCCAACACCTTACTTCTTCAACGAGATCTTCAAACGACGCTTTTTAATAATTTTCCGAATCCATCGGAACTCCTTTGTATACCCTCTTAATTTACTTTTTTTTATAAATATTTTTATAGCTTATAGAATATTTTTATAGCTTTATATAGCTTATAGAAATCATTCATTTTTATAGCTTATAGAAATCATTTGTTACAGTATAACGACATAACGAAAATATAAATTATCAAACAAAGATATTTTAAATTATTTAAACAAAAAACAAAAATAATTAAAATAAAAAATGTGGATATTTGAATGAATCACAATCGAAATTCGTATACTCTACAATCTTTACATTTACCTACAACTTAATTGATACAACACTTGATTCTGGCTACCGAACTCGAACTATATTAAGAATAATAAATATGCTTCAATTTATTAAGTCACGTATTAAATAACAGAAGGCTACCAATCTTTTACAATCAGAATCATTATTTTTTCATCAGAATATCTTATATATTATATATTAGTACTTGGATTGTAATAATCATAGTTTTAATATTATATAAGGCTTTGTGTATCAGGGTAGTTGATTTGTTTTATAATTAAACTAGCGACCCGTCTCGACTTCGCACGGGTGTAATGCTGATACTAAATATACTACAGAATGTTTGTATATACAACGTTCACAGCTTTTATGTCATAAGAAAATACAAACATGTTTTTTTTAGAGATTACTCTTGAAAGAACGACATATAATTAGCCATGTGAAAAACACTAAATTGTCGCCTTAACTCTTAATTCAAATCAAGATCATTAACAGAATGAATACAACAGGCGGACGAACGGACGAGCGGACAGGCGGAAATAGACTAATAATAGATGATTCTAAGAAAACTTGTTAACAAACATGTTTTAGTGCCTTCAAAATTTAAAATACATACTCTGACATATCTTTAATAATATTATAAAGAAGAAACATGTATATATATGTATTTTTTTATGTAACGAATAAACTACTGGATCGATTTGAGAAGCTACCCTATCCCCGGGTGACGTAAGCTACTTTTTATACCTGTTTTCCGACGGGAATCATGTGTAACCGCGTGATGTCCGCTAGTTCTATACATGTAGAATATATAAGAAATCAGGAAAAGTTATTTAATAAATTATTTAAAAACCTATTAAAAATAAGTTTTTAATTAAACGCAATATTAAATGCAAAATTGATATTGAATTAATTTTCCATTGTAAAAGTTTTCTACAAAATTCGTTCAAATTCCAATTATCAATAGCCAATAAATAGCGTGGTGAAAGAAAAAATTCGATAACCAATATTGTAAAGAGTGAATTTTATTTAATAATTATGATTATAATTTTATTAAAGTCTCTTGTATTATCAATATTACGATTGTAATTCATAATGATAATATTTCTGTAGTTATAGTCGATTATTAAGAGATAAATTGAAAGGTATATATAATAACAAGAAAAAGTTATCAAATAAAATGATTCATATTCGATGGAGTATTTTGTATTCACTTTGTTTCAATCTGATCTAAAGTTATAAATTTACATTTTATGATTTTATTTTCGAAATTAAAAACCATTAATTTTAAGATTATGTATTATTATACCTTATAAATTATTATAATAATACATACATCTAATTAATTATACAGTCATATATGAATAATTTGTTAAAAAATAAAATTAGAAGAACTATTTTGTTCTTTTTTTTTTTTTTTTTTGAATAAAAAATGAATAAAAAAATTGTGTAGTTAAATTTTAACATTTATGTTAAAAGTTTTTAAATTATTATGTTGTAATAACAAAATAATATTATCTCTTTTTAGCCAATGCCCGCGCTCGTCCGTGTTGAAATTGTAAATAGACAATACTAAATTTAGACATTATCAATTTTTTTAAAATAGGTACAGTTTATTAAGTTGATTCTCCCTCAAATAATTCAGGATATATAGATAATTTTACTTTTCTTTGGAAAAAAATATTGTTCGTTTTAGAAGTATCTAGAAATATTCTTACATTCTGGCTAATTTATTTCTAATCAAAATCATTTTTAAGACCTAAGAGTGCAAACTTAGAACCAGCGTAAGATTTTATGATCAGAAATTCTGATCAAATGATGGTCAACGGACACCATCGGACAGTCCTATAAGAAATTATTATAAGAAAATCTGATCATACATCGGAAGCAATTATTAATCAAGCGTGTATCATCGAATATAATCGGATACGTACAACGAACCACAATGAACCCATGAATTTTCAAATACTTTAAATTTATTAATAACTTTTTAAACTTACAGATGGTTTACTTCAGATAGCATCGTAAGATATTCTGATAAGAAATTTTGAGCAGAAAATCTAATGTCTGACCGTGTGCGAGGTCTAGTATAAAATACATGTTAAGATTTACATCAAATTTTCTGAATACAAAAACTAATGGTGTGCACTTGCTCTCAAATGTCAAAGACGTATATAGGTTACAGTTAAAGTATGCCAATGTATGAAATCACTAGTTAATGTATGGATTCACTAAATCGTTCAGACAAAGTATACATAAATAATCGTTTGAACGATTTAACTATAGATAATATTGATATTAAATATGCATTCACAATCACTATCTATTTAAAATTTACAGTCTTTTCTTTCAGAGAAGGATTGCAAATTATGGTTATATGAAATTCATTGGCCCTTTATTGTTGTATCAATTCTAATTATATAAACATTTATATAAATTTCGCAAGAGTATTTTAATCAAGGGTGAATTTAAGGATAAAAAAACCCACAAACAGTGCTTGCTCCACTCCAAATATCATTGGCGATTATTATTACGGTGGGAGGAAAGAGAAATAATGAGAAGAGGAATAGACTAGACAAGTAAATACCACCCTTGGAATACTCTAATAAATATTTTTGTCCTACATATTGTTTTAAAGTAGTTAACATATTTGTTTGTTATACAAATAAATTTTACATACTTTTTTTTTAAATTATATGATTCATATAGTACAAAAGTGTCCATTCTAATTTGATCGCGGTTTTTTTATAATTAATGTTTTTGCTGACAATATAAAAATATACATACGAATGATATTTAAACATTACGAATTTTCTAGATTAAAAAATTAAGAAAGTAACATAAATATCAAACTGGGGTTTTGAGATATGGCATAAATGTTTTTAAAAAACTTTTTTAATATCATAGAGTGTAATGATTTGAAGATTATTATAATAATTTTAATTTTTCTAAAATTGAGTTTCAGAAAAATTAAAAACAGTACTCCGACAGTATTCCGGTTAAAAAGTTACAGGAACTTTTGGGGAATGGGGAATGATCTCATATTACCTGTAATAATAAACAGTACAATTTTCATTGAGATTGATTTTTTCCAGCTATGGTTATAAATCATCCCTTAATTAACCATTTAAACTAACATTGAATACTTTTACTAAGAATTACAAATAATTTCGTATTTTGACTATAACTATAATAATGAAATACAATTCTATATAATAGATCCATATTCAAATTATTTATTATAAATTCTGTATATAATCGCTTTTATATACACAGATAAATATATTTATATAATAATTTTATTTTAAAATCAAAATAAATTATTACAGAATAATACAAAATAAATATCTATATACAATATTATGTACAATAAATTATATTGTTTTGTAAATGTGTATGGACAACAACATCACCAGTAAATATTATTAGATATTATTATTAAACAAAGTCAAACCAAAGAAAATATAATATGTATGATGATGTGACTTATTCGATTCGATTTTATTTCATTTATTTTTCATAAATATATATTACATTTCATATAGTTTGAACATTTCACTTAATTGATTACGAATTGAACGTATGGTTATGAAATACTAGTTTATCAATCAAATGATATATAACTCTGTGAATGGTGTTTGATTTAATATAGAAAGTTTCTCAAAATTTATTAACAAATATCAATGAGTAATTATTTATGCAATTAAAAATAGTTACTAATGCTATTTTTTTCAATCATTCTTACAATTATCAACAAAAATAACTTCAATTAAATACCAATTTTTTAAAATTATTCAATAATTTTTGTTTGACATTTGCTATACAATTTACATGCAAACAATTGAACAAAAAATTATATTTTCTAAAAAGTGAATGTTTTATTACAAATTTTAGATACTAGTAGCGCATAAATCGATTAAGAAGTCTCTTCCGCATACTGCACGGTACGGATACGTATAATATTTTATTCTGTATACCATTATTAAATCATATAATAACGTAAGCTTTAAGGAATTATATATATCTAAATCAGATTGGAAAATTTTGTTGTTTCATCTAAGATTAATAACAGAAGACATATCTTTTTTTTTAGATTCATTCCAGGTTAATAGAATTTAGATTCATCACGTAGAGTTGCCATTCTAGTTTATAATGCCGAAAATTTCATTAATCAATTCAATTAAATTTTTATTCATTCCTTTTTTAACAACACATATAATGTTCAGAATAAGTCAAAATAATATAGGATAGGGCATAAAAGGGTATGAGCGAGGTATGCAGCAATGACTCTTTAAATAACTTGGCAAAATATTGTTTTATTACTAAAATCGTATAGTCTAGCCTAGAAGTGAAATATCTGCGAAAAATAATAAGCAAAGTCAGAAAAATAATAGGAGAAATATCATTCGACTCGAATAAAATTTTGAGAAATACTTTTTTTTTTTTCTGTAAATAATACAATTCTCAGAAGTGTGGTTTTTTGAGGACAATTTTTTCAGATTATAGTTGGATTTTGAATCGATACTTTCGGGATCCTCACTGTTAAATCTTTTAATAATATTGTAATCGGACTTTGTGTTGAGTGAGTTTGAGATAGCATTGGTTATCAATGATGATTTTTTTGTGTAATCTGTATTTATTAGCTAAATTTGAGCTAAAATTGTAACGAATTCAAACGATTTATAAATGTTTCAAACAAAGTTTAAAATTAAAAAAGAACCATTTTGAATTTGTTTCTATTAGGGTCCAAAAGTTGGGTCATGCATTAATTGATTCAATGGACCAATTTTGCTCATTCATGAACTTAACTCATTTTTTAAGTCTAGAATACGCCACCAAAATTTTTGTTTTTTGATGCCGGACTGTTCATCCCACGACGGACGGACAATTGAGTAATTTGGTGATTCTATGAGCACCTTTTTCAAAATTGTTAGAGCCTTGAATATGCGCAACTTTAGACTGAAACTAATATCCTGGGGCATATTTTATATGGGTGCAACAAGTGAAGACAATAACTCACAGAGTTAATTGTTTAGATACTCGACATATGATTGAATATCATTGTTTGAACTATTATTAATTAACATTCATAAAATACTATAAATATCCAGTCAATACAGTTATATATATTTCTTTAATTATATGCATTGTAATTATCAATATGTGATAGTAAGCTAAATTTGAGCTTAAATTGTGGCGTATCCTAATATTTTACAGAAAAAATTTTCAAACAAAAGTTGTTTTTGTTTTAGTTTCAAAAAAATAAATATTTTTTATATTTGAATTTCTTCTATCTTTTAAAAGTTGGGACAACGATCCTGTAGACACAATGGACCGATTTTGCTGATTCACGACACGAACTTTCAACACAAAATTTCATCGCGTTATCTATCTCTCTTTATTTTTGAGTTGATGACGGACGGGCAACAGAAAATGGACTAATTAGGTGTTTCTATGAACACTTATACCAAAATTTTGTTTATGCGGTTAATATTAGATTGCGATACAAACTCAAATTAATATACTCTGACATAATATGTATGTCGAGTATAAAAATAAAATGTATCACTAATTATATTGAATAGACTATAATAAAACTACAGCTATTCTTCATCTGGTTTGTATATGTTTACTTACATGGTATAGTACACATATAATATATAACCATTGATTTATTTGAATTTTTAATTAAAGTGGGTGCTGCGTTAGTGCCATAAAGAATATATTTTCAATTATAATTTCATTTTATTTATTATAATATACTTTTTTCTCTTAAATTATTATCATTTACCAATAATACTTTCAACATTCAAGTGACCTTTTGTCATTGAATTTTAATGTTTATAGTACATTCAACCTTTTTATAGATACCTTTTCTAATTAGAGTAACATTTTTATTTTGTATAGGATTACCTGTTTCAGAGAAAATCGTTTTAAATCTTAAAATTTTTTTTCTTATATGATTTTTATGAAAACTAACTAGTTTACAAAAAAATTTCAACAAAATGTTGTTCGACAATTAATGTTATTTCTGGTGGGTGATCTTTTATCATCTTTCAGGAGATTTAAAAATAACTTCGATTAATGCCTCTATTTTGCTATCAGCGCAAATTAATGCTGACAATAGCGTTTAGAAGAAAAATCCTCGCTATAAATATAACATTACTGTCTTCGAGCTTGCACTGTAGTTTTACCTTTTCGAATGTAAAAGAAAAGACCTGGATCATTTAATTATGTTTTCCTCTATCCTTGCCAAGATATATACTCGGTTATCAAAAAAGTTTAAAGAAATTTATACACTTTAAAATCGATGTTTGACATAAATATAGAAAATTAAGACGGTTAAATAATATAATCTATATATATTATATATATATGTAACATAGTCGTGTCAGTTCCACCTGTTATAACTCAAGAACGGCTGAAACGATTTTAATGATCTATGATTTGTTTGACTCGTCTACCCCCCCCCCGAAAAAGTATTAAATAAAAGAAAAGCTGTTAGTTACCCGCTTCGCAGGTTAGTCTTTGTACCTAATTATCTAAAAAAAAAAAGGTTGGTCCGAATTTGACGCCATTTTCACTGGCAGATTACTTACAAGGACTTACCTATGCTTCTTTTATTAGGTGTTACCCGACCGATTCGCTGGAAAATTTAGTATTTCTATGTATAAATAAAAAAAAGTCGTGTTAGTTACACCACTTATAACTGAAGAACGGCTGTTTTTTGGATTTATGTTCGCCCGGAAAAGGACATAGGATAGATTTTCATCCCCTAAGGGGGTTAAAAACAGGGACAATTTTTTTACTACTATATTATAAGTTTTCGCTTGAAGTATGTTACATATACTATTTGTATTATTTCAATCGAAACCAAAATCTAAAATAGAAATTCTAAATACAATTTATTTATCTCTTCACACTAGCAGTAACTGTCAACTATATAAAATTATCACATCATAGAATTATCATATATATATACAAATTTCGTATAAATGGATGATGAAGCTGGGTGTCCGATTTATTCTTAACATTTCTCATAAAACTTCTTAATGGGTGAAGGTATTAGTGTCTTTACTCACTTGGCCACTGAGCCAGTTAGTAGCCATAGGTAAGTCAAATTACTGTTATTAGGACATAAAATACGCATATTTACACCATCTCAATGCCATTCTGTTGAAATCGTGTTAAAATAAAGGACTGTGGGTGGTTATGACACGGGTTAGCTAATAAAATACAACACTCATGTCAATGAATTCATTTGACATGGTTCATTCATTTGGACCATATATCTAGAATAAATACCGTTCACAAGTGAATAGTAATTTCATCTTAAGTTAGTATTCAATAATAATTATACATTCCGTGATAACTAATAAATATGTATTTTCAGAAATAAGTACCTACTACTTACTCAACAACACATGAAATAATTAGTAATATATATGATTAAGTAGTACTATATTTGAAGAATATACGAGTAATGTATATTTGAAATGAACTCGCTGTCTCAAATCCTTGAAGATTAACAATTATTAAAAGTTGTGTCCAAGTTCATCTAAGAATACAAATATAATCAGAGCAAATAATTAAATTTTAAATATAATAATTCCATTTTGTTGATCTATTTTGTACATGCGAAGCCATTTGAGTAAAATATACTGTTACTCTGCCTTCAAAATAGCTCTAAATCAGAAGAAATAGTACACCATAATTATAACTATGACTTCTGGATACAAATTGAGACGTTGGTTGAAAGGGATCAAAATCATCGGCTAGGCTCATCACACAGTAAAATATTTAACTATCTATTAACATATGTTTAACTATCACCATTATTAAAATGCACAAAGTAAGTAGTTCATTCCGTTATTATATTAACAAAAAGCTAAGATTCATTAAACCCAAATGAACGATTGTTCTCATTTTAGCTAATTACTAACTTCTCAGTGGAAAGATCTTGTAATGAGACTGATTTTGTGAATTCCGAATTTTGACATATCTTTGTGTTTCAAGTTAAGTTAAAATATGTGTTTGTGTGTGTATGTATGTGCGTTCGAAAAATTGGCCCAGCCGTTTTTTAAAGACAATAAAAAGGATAAAAAATACCTATATTCGTAATAATAATAAGATAAAGGATTTTTTATTACCCTCTTTTGAAAGTCCATCGTGTGGACCTTGCGGATCGCATCAAAACCACTTTTTTCTCGTTTTTAGTAGGACCGTCAGAACTGAACGATTGATAGGCATATTAAAATGTACCAAATAGGTAAGAACCAATGAACAGCTATACCGAAATTTTATTATACCTACAATATGTTTACGCGTTATAAAATTTGTACTAAATTCTATTTTATATATGCTGTGAATAAAATTGAATATTTTTGAAACATTCTATACACACCCGTTTGAATAAATAGCAAAATATAACTTATGAAACAGAACTCTAATTGAAATTACAGTAATATTAATATTGCAGTTTTGAAATAACGTAAGTTACAATTATATAAAATATATGAAACGCAAACATAATCAGATTTCATATATACGTAAATGAATAAATTAATCTTCGTACTTATACCTACCTATCTTATATATTAAATTACATAATAAGTAGTGAAAAATTATGTAGATCTTAAGTTTTATATGTCCAATGATCTACATAATGTTTAAAACCACGAACGTAAATAAATACCAGTAGATTTAAATTATAATTATAATAGCATTATATCAACAAAGTATACTTGAACTTAATGATATTTTATTATTAAATATTTTATAAATATTATATATATTATGAAGGTAAATTAAATTTAGTGTCAAGTTTTTAACACTCAAAATATTGAAGATGATTAAAACTTGAGTATAGATATTCCTAGAATCACTAGTTTTTTTTTCGTAATCAAAATAACTCAAAAACGAAAAGAGATAGCGAGATTAAATTTTGATTATGATTCCGTGGACAATCGATTCCAATATGAATTATTTTTTGAGAGAAATAATGTATTGTCAAAAAAATGATCGCATTGACAAATTTTTATCAAATTAATCGTATTTTTTATAGAGTTGTTTTTCTGTAATGAATATTAAATGAAAGGATGAAAGAAATGAATCGTCTATGAATTTGATAACCAATAAATCATTATTTATCCCAATTTGAACATGGATTGTAAAGAAGTAAATTTTTTTTTATTAGGTTCTATGTACATTTTTCAGCATCAATATTAAAAACTGTTAATTTATATATTAATACGTGAAGCAAAACAACAAAAACTTTGTACGCCTTTTTAGGCTGGACGGAGAAACGAGAAATTTGGCACACTTATCGTTTATATATAGAAGAGCAGGAGAATGCTCTAATAATTTTTTTTTTAATATGATAAAAAATACATTAAATAAAAAATACTTGTATTACACACACTAACATACACACGCATATATACTTGTTTAATATACTGTTTAAAGGCAGTGAGATTCACTTTTGTGTGATTATGGTCGAATTTCGACCGCTGTAACAGGACTCAAATCAATAATTAATATTCGTAAGTTCCAGTATTAAATTTATAAATAATATGTATATGATAATGAACTGTGTTTGAAGAAGAAGCTTTGAACAACAATTAACGTCTTTGTTTTTTAAAAACAGCAAAAATAATGGAATTCATTTATTCGCAAAGGTATACTCAAATAAAGAAAAAATGTGAATGCGAATTAGAATTTGTATATCTATTTAAAAACATTAAATACCCAATTAATATGTTGTGTTTAGTTGTTTATCAGGATTAATATAAAAATTATAGTATTTTTCAGTAAGCATATTAGTAGTGTGTTTTTTAGTTTTATTTTAAGTTAGCGCCGATGATTCAGAATTATTGAATCCAAAAAGTAACTTAATTTTGAAAAAGACCATAATCGATAGATTAAATTTGATTAAGGTAACTGTGTTTTCACTTCTATAGACATATTCTATTATTTAAGATACGTTATTGTATTATCCAGTGGATTATAATAAGACTTTGGTATGAATACATATGTAAGTATTGGTTACTAAGTTTTTCTATCTGTTTTTTTTTTTGTATTATTAGTGTTCAATGGATGAAGTGTACTACAGTTTCCTCTCCAAAATTTGCATACATCTTTATTTATAATTTTATTAAAATTAAAATATTTTTATTAAAAATGTTATATAACACAGATTTAAAATTCACCAAGAAAGAAATATATAATCTGGTTAATTCTAATTAATAACTATTTATTTATTTATAATATCTAATTATTTATTAAACCTTCTAGAAACGAGTGTACAATCTGTTACTTGGATCAATTATATTAAATTTATGTTTTGTCAATTTTGTTAAAACAATTTTTTTCTTTCTGGAATATTCGAAGGACGGGTATATTCGAATAACGATAACCAAGGATTGCAATAACAGTTACAGCGTGAAATTAGTAAAGTCGGTTATGCGAAAGTAAGCTATTATTCGCAGGTAATTGGTCAAATAAAAATTATCACTGATTTAAATTTTTGAGTTTTTTGAACACAAAAGTTTTATATAAAAAAAGATTTTTGAGTCAAAATTTAATTAAAATACTAACTTCGAGTTCATAATTATTTTAATTGTTCTCTATAAAATAATTGCGCTTGTTATTGCAAATAAAAATTTTTCGATTTATACTAACGTAACACCTACTTTTATGTTTGATATTACGAGTCTGTGACAGGCTTTGTTAGTGCTCAATCAATGTGAGCCAATATTATTCACAGCATGTTTATGTACCTAAATGCTCAAATCAATACATACTATCGATGGAATGAATACTACTCAATTGTACTAATATATTCTTCCTTTATTTTTTATAAAATTAGATAAGATCAATTTTATACGGTGATCTACATACCACAAAAAGTATAACCAATACCCAATAAGCAGTCCATAACAAGTTGATTTTTGGGTTTTTTAAAAACTCTGCGTATGAAACAAGCAATCTTTAATTTTATTTGTCAATATTATATTATTTGAATCAGAATAATGAAAAATCAACCATGATCAATAATATCATGCTCAAAGTGTAAAAATATAAATTTACAAATAAATTTTATTTTAAAGTATTCCACATATAAGATAATAATAATTGTTGCTCGCATGATTTAAAGTAGTTAAAGAATTTATGTTTATCGTATTAAATAAATGGATAATGGTCTTTTATGAATGGTATTTTTTCTTTGAATAATTCTTTCTGAATGTACCTTTGTAGGTAATTGCTACAGGTAAAATTATTATACAGTAAATTATTATTCATACGCTTAACTTAATCAAATAATTTTTTTATATAATTTTCTGTGTTTTCTGCATTTATAAATTAAATGAACAAGAAACTTAATTCTATGTAAAATACTTTAAATCTCTTTTAAAATGTTTTAATTTCAAAGCAGTTTAAGAACAATAATCGTTCAAAGTAGAAGACATGTTCAACAGTGTGTTTTTTAAGGACGTTTTATAAATATTTTATTTGATATAAAGATAATTTTAGTTTACATTAACCTTAAACCGTCACCGAAACTATTCGATATCCGAAAGAAATATATATCCGTATCCGGTATAATATTCGAAATAAAATTTTGGGATAGTTCAGGATATTCAGGAATATTTACGATTTTAGTACCGCAGCGCCACTACTGCATTAAGTTCTTACAGACAATGAACCCCACCCTTAAGTGGTCCTTGATGGGGTGGGGTTTGTCGTGAAGATTTTTTTGTTCCTATTTTGTTATACGAATGTTTAGAACACTATAAATAAAATTATGATGCGAATCAATTCAAATAGTTTAACATAACTGCTATGAAAAATGATGTAATATTAATTAAGATATAAGTTACTGGACAAATATATAAAATGTTTTTTAATTTATATTTTCACTATAGCTATAAATATTTTAAATATGTTCTCAAAATTGTTATGACTTTTGTTTTTACTATGAGCAAGATGATGCTACATATTTATCTTTATGTAAAATTAGTTTCACAGTGTATATTATAATACTCGCTATGCTCGCAAAGGAGTTCCACTTCCTTACCCCCGGGACGGTCTTTCGGCATTGGCTCCGCGTCACAAACACAAAACAAACCAAATTATAATTAATATTCCATCGGATTGAAGTTAATTTTATTTTAAAATAGGTTACATATATTATTTAATTTCGAAATTGTAACAACTTTGTCAAATAGTCTATCTTTGGGGAGCAAACAATTACTAAAATAATACGAATAATTTCAATGAAAACTTAAAATAAATTCTAAATTAATAAAATGCTAAAATTTCACACACTCAATCAATTCATTTTCGGTTTCAATCAGTACTATACGATTCAACGTTTTCTAAACACAAATCCTTGTTAAACGCACTGTTTAATTCCAATACCTAACATAATATTCCTGAACTTTGATAAAAATTTCATTAATTTGTGATTATACATATAAATAGCGAGGTTTTCTTAGGTGCATTATGGCAACGTGTACTTAAATGCAGAATGGAAATGATACAACCACTAGGTTTCCATTTGCAAAGATGCAAAAAAATGACTTCAAACCAATATCGAATCCAATTTTTTTGCAACTTGGCTGTAAAGTTGTGAACAAATGTTTACATTAAAAGTAGCATGCAACTTTACATGGGTCATTAAACATTTTTGTACGAAAAACTTCTTAGTAAACGGCGTAATAAAAACATAAATAGATTATAATAGAGCTCAAAATAAAAAGTAAAATGAAGTTACACTTGTATACTATTATTAAAATGTTGTGTCGAATGAATGATATATCGATCAAGATTTAACCATAGCGGGTGGCTCACTTTTACCCGTCGTCTCTCTTGAATACGGAATAATGATGAGATAGATGACTTGGCTGTTGTAAATAATGCTCTTCCAATTTGTTTATTCAACTAACAAGTTTTTCTTTTAAATTTACATGTTGTATTTAATATTTATTTATTTATTTAATCTGATTTCTCGGTATATCTTTATTTCATGTTAAAAAAATACAAATAATAAAATTAAATGAATCTTATTAACGATGACACTTTGATTTTTGTATTTAAGTCTACGCTATAATTATTTATTTTAGTTAAATTTAAAATATAATTAATGTCAATTTAATTTTATTTCAACGTTCACTAAACAAAGGATTTTTATTTTCATATTTGATTTAATCAGTAAAGTCTGTGTATTATCTTAAAAGTCTAGTATGAATCGGCGCATGAGTACTAAAAACACACTTGTATTACGCAATTCTCTTTAAATTATCCTACTGGGGATACACATTCATACTGCCAGGGGGCAACCTGGGGATATTGTTTAAGCCAATATTGTATAAACAATTGCTAGACCTTGCCATTTTCAAACGAGAAAAATTTTTTTTATACTCTTTAAAGTAATATGAATAAAAAAGCACCTTTTTACAATGAATTAATAGGCTCGTCTGTCCGTCACCAAGATAAGTTAAAAACGGAAAGAAATAAAGAGAAGAAATTTTGGTGGTATATTATATACCTAAAAAGTCAGAGCAAGATTATGAGTGAGCAAAATCAATCTATTGGCTCCAATAACGAAAAATATTTGTTGTTTTTTCTTTTAAACAACCAGCTTTTGTTTGGAACAATTTTTAATATTTGGGATCGTCCCGATTTTATCTCAAATTTGGGCAATAAACACATAAAGGTAATAATAATACATATTATTACACATGTATTCATACATAACTTTATAGACTGGATATTTATAGTATTTAATGAATGCTAATTAAAAATAGTCTAAATAATGATATTCAATCATATGTCGAGTATCTAGGCAATTAACTCTGCGAGTTATCTTCACTTGTTTATATCCGTTTTTTTAATTATTTATTACTAGTATTCAACGTGTGAGACAGAGAAAGACTGAGATACTTAAAGGTAAGTAACAAATACTACGTAATAAATAATTAAAGTACAGCTATAATCTGTACATAATTTCTTGCTTTTTTTTTGCCCCAAGATCAAAACCTTTTGGATTTTATACATGCATATGTCGACTACAAATCGTGACTAATTTGATGACAATCTGCTAAAGTAACATACTCGCGGAGAATAATTACGATTAACTAAGTGATGATGACAACTTTGGGATCCAGTTTCAGAATTATATGTTACCATATAATTTTTAATAACTTATATATAAATTATTTGCAAATACATTATGCAATTTAATCCTCTTATGATAATTTCTGCAACAAATCATCAATAACATTAAAGTATGTGAAAAAAATCAATTTTTCGTCATGCGTTGTTTAACTTTTATTATAATACATTAAAAGTATATAATAAGATGAAATATACCACCAAAAAAAAAACAAAAAAAAAACAAGCATAATAAAAAACAAAGATATAATATCCAAAGCACCAAGACAAAGATACTACACTAAAACTAGAATTATATACAACGGATATAGATAATTTATAACTTGATTTAAAGACATACCGTTATAATATTATTTTTTCATACATACGAGATAGATATTATATTATTAATACGTACAAATACAATATAATACAGATTGATTCAGGAGGAATGATTTAAAGTTTTAATAATTAACACAAAATGTTTTTGAATATATTTGAATCTAAATAAGTACGAATTTTAAATTTAAAAATCTATTATAAAATTTAAAAAAAAAAATTAAGGAAATATTTCACGCATTACAAAATAAGATATATTATACTACATTTCTTAGAATTGTGATACCTATTTTAGTAACGCAAATATCAACGCCTGGGTCACGTTAACAAAAGTTGCAAAAGAATTAAAATTTAATATCAAATAAATAAAGAGATTCAGAACTGCTTTCAGAAGTTCTTTTTGGTTAAATAGAGAAGCAAGGGACGCTCCTTTAAACTATCTTAACTTATTTATATAAGAAATGAGACTTCAAATAATGAATAAATAAAAAATTCATTAATTTACTGCAATTAACCATCACTTCATAAAGCAAAATATTTTAATTTAGGGTTGCCTGAAGTTGCCTCTGGATTTATAAAAGCAACCTTATATATTGGCAAAAAAAAAATAAATAACCAAAGTTTCAATAATGGTTTTTTATAAATGGATATTTATTAAAACCTATGTGGGCTGAGTATTTTACATCGTACAATATTAACCAGTCTTCCTGGAACATTTTGTAGAGTACACAATGTAGCGTATTGCATTTGATCTTTATAGTAAAGATAGAACGAAAAAAAATTGTTAATACGTTTCTTAACAATTCATTCATTACTATTAGATCAGAGTCTCTAAATATTTTGACGGCATCTTAAGAAGCTGCGAATGAATAGACTACGAGCACACAATAAAACTTAATAAGAATAATAATATAATAATAATATACTCTCTAATCTCGTTACAGCGATTAAAATTTGACCATGATCACTCAAAAGTGAATTTCACTGCCTTACAAACGGGTATAAATGTAGTGTGAGTAAAATAAGCTTCCTTACATCTTACCTCTTATATATGAGTATGGCATAGTATGCGTAATGTTTATTTATTCATTAAATGTATTTTTTATGGATAACTTTAAAAAAATATTAGCATTCTCCAGTCCTTCTGTTTATAAACTATAGATGTACCAAATTTCATTATTCTCGGTCCGCCTAATTTTCGTAAAAACGGGTACAAAATTTTTTGCTTCACGTATTAATATATAAATTAATAATAAACTTTGATAAATGAAAATTGATTATGCTCATAGGTATCTTAGGTAAAATGACAAAATACAATTATTACCTAACATATATCTAACACATTTTCGTTCACCTATGACATTCTTAATACCAACCTTAATTCAAATTTGATCGATTTGGGCATATACGTTTTACAAAATGAACGTCTTGTTGTGACAATTTAATCTGCATTTTTTTCATATTCTTTAATTACAAGCGGGAGGGGGGGGGGTTAACTTTAGAACACCTTTTAAATTTTATATCTTTGAATTATACATCTTTGAATAACAACATAAAGTCGTAGTTTAATTTTTTATGTATTTCTTAACCAATTACACCAAAAACACGGGTTTCATGAAAAATTTTCATCCCTCACTTCAATCAATGTTTACTAACTCTAAATAAATTAGTTCCGTAATCAAAGAAAGTTGTGGCAATTCACATAAAACCCATTTTTGACAAAATACAGGCAGATTAATTTAATAAAACCAAAATAATAAACAAGTTTAAAACTAGCGGGCGGAGCTGCGTTAAGAACATTTAAGATTCTATTTTCCACCATAAGGTATATGGAATCCCCTTAAAGTAAACAACATACCGAAATATCAATTTTCGATTTAATTTTATTGAAGGGAGCGATTTCATAGTTGACATAGAGTGTCCCAATCGGAGAAATTTTTGCACTAATTTGAGATAAACTAAATGCCTTAATACATTTTAATCCTTAATACTCGAGGACCAATGTTTCGGACCCACATTTTCATATTAAAAATACATATAAATAAATTAATCATTATTCAATCAGGGTCGTACCATCGTAACATGTATAAAAACAAATCTTTAAAATGCATAATATTCTATATTTGTTTATTCATACCAGGCGGTTGATGCTTGTACCCAGGTGTGCTGCATCTTAAAGAAATTATACTCTACCATCTTTGTTTTATATCGGAATCTTTCAAAAGGAAGTTCCCAATTTGACCTGCATATGTAAATATGTTGATCGGTGTTCAGATGAACATTTTATTTATCTAATTTTAAATTTAGGTAAATGCCATAAGAAATAATAAAAATAAAAACATTGAGACAAATAAAAAATGCAAATAAGTCTGGCACTTTATGAACTTGATTGAGATTTTTGTGATTTGTTATCAGTCTATGGATGATGTTACGAATACAAGACAACCCCCATTTAACCACAAGAATGATAACTATATATTAACTAGAACATAGTGAAGATAACAACTAATAGAGTTGATTGCTTCGATACTCAACATATGATTGAATTTCATTGTTTGGATTATTTTTTATTTAGCATTCATGAAATACTATAAATATCCAGTCTATACAGTTATATATACTTCTTTAATTATATGCATTGTAATTACCAATATGTGATAATTAGCTAAATTGAAGCTAAAATTGTGGCGAATTGTGAAGACATTTACGAAAAAATTTGTTTCAAGGAAATAAACATTTGTTGTATTTAAATAATCTTTTAAAAGTTGGGTCAAGGATTTAGAGATGACGGCCGGACGGACGGACAACTGGAAATGGCCTAATTAGGTGTTTTGATTAACAAATATATCAAAATTTTGTTTGTGCGATCAATATATCCTAGCGTTACAAAGCTAAGACTAAAATTAATATATACTGAAATATTATGCATGTCGAGCATAAAAATTATAATAAAAAAAAAAAAAAAAATACCTTCGAAAATAAAATAATAATTGAATTGAACACGAAATTGAACACGAAAAACTTATAAACTCTTAAATACATTTTTCCGTCTCGATCCTGTAAAATGGGTTTTAATGTCCAACATCCATAAAGTAATAAAAAAATTTAGTAAATACCTTAGTTTAAGGGGAAGGTTAAATTTTATATGAAAAATTATAAAATCTACAAGTCCGTATTTTTATAAGCCGTATCTTATGTCTGTTCAAAAATCACTAGGTTATGTTCTGAACTTATTTAGCAGACAATTTCTATTATGTACACTGGTGTTCTAAGGTAGTTTTTTTCGTGCTAGAAATAATTTTGGATACTATAGTTTCAGAAGTTAGTAACAACTTATTCGCAAAACATCCAATCCCAATTTCCTCTATGTCAATTTATACAGATGTAATCAATCAAAATTGGATTGAATACCTAAATTTTTCTTGAAAACAATATTTTATTTACTTTGTACAAGGAAGTCAAACAACAATCAAATAATTAGGTTTGGGACCTCCAAGAATATAAGAAGAATTTAAATAAGAAAAAAAACTAAAAAAAACAACAACGCCCAAACCACATAATTATATCGACAAAAACTTGAAACATAATTTTTTAATTAAGTATCAATAAAAAAATATTAATTGTACAGTGTACAACAACTAAGATATTGTATTTTATCTATGAGTGGAGTGTATAACCGCAGGCTACGGAAAGGGGAGTTAGTGTTCACCGTTACATGTATCTGTAGTAAAATGCAATAAGTGGTTAGCATTTACAATTTAAATAGTGGCTACTGTAGGCGTCTAAGGCATCCGTTCTTAATTAAAAATTCAATTGTTTCTATATATTTTTTATTTTATTTATAAATATTATTGCAATAATATTCAAAACGATTTCTAGAATATGATTACAATTAAATCACTTAATGCTAGGCAGCCAATCTGTATACTATTATTATTATTTTTTTATTTAAAGGCTAAGCAAATAAATCTCATTTGTAACCCGCCAAAAGCAGATTTTAAATAAATAATTATCTACAAATGGCACATAAAAAATTACCCTAAATTGGCTAAATTAATTTTATAAAAAAAGGAATAAATTTTAATCCTCTAATTCAAAGTCTGGCTGATTTGAATTTTGTTAGAAAAAAATTCAATCAAAAGCTATAGATATTGATAAATTTTCCTATACCAAGGTCACCATGTTTACAACAACCAGCGTTTCGTTTTTACCAAAAAGTTTGCTGCAATCAAACTGACCTTAAAAAATGTTACTTGAAATGACCATTG
>JAEMTY010000241.1:0-25000 GCA_020423425.1 Chrysopa pallens
ATTTTTTTTCAATAGTTTTTTGTTAGAATCCTCCTAGAAAGTAAGGTGACAGTCGTTTTTCTATGAAATCGGACGAGGGGCATTGGAATGGAGAACACTGAGTGCGTTTTCTACTAAAAATCAAAATTCATTCGGATTTTGATTTAGTAAAAAGACTATTTTTATGCTGTAATATAAACTGAATAATAGTATCACGTTACATATATAAATATTACCGCTCTAGTTCAAAAAGAAATTGGTTGGCTGATTTACGCACATATATTTCTTAATATTTTTATAAACTTTTGATAATAAATATAGGAAAATTATGTAAACAACTTAAGAATTTTATATAACAAAATATTGAGCTATTAAGATTATGTCTTCAGATTTCTGTTAGATAGAGCGACAAAACAAATGTTGATCAGAGAAAATGTTGGGAGAAGAAGAATGGAGAAAGCTGAATGAATAAAAGCAGATGAATACAAGCCTAGTCAAAAACCAAGAACTTTCTAGAACTGCTGTGACTGTTAGACAATATGAAAGAATGCAAAATTTTCATGCAATTAATAATTAATTCATCGTATCTATTCAAAAAATGAAACAAACGAGATTATGGTATAATTTATTTCATCCCTTTGAAATAATTGACAACTTGAATTTTATCAATTAATTAGTCCATTAAACAGCTAAACAATTTATGTGAAAACAAAATTTGCAAGTTTTTTGTATTTTCAACAAGTTTCAAATTTTGTATAAACAAAAAAAAAAACAGTAAATTATACCACCAAATGGTAATTCAATTTGTCTAATAATAGTGTAGAATGTTTATTATTTATTATATACATAACTAACATAAGACAATTATAGGGATACTCATGAGCAAGAAAGCTGAGCCACTGTGTCATAAGTTACAGTTTTGTTATTGAAACGCAAATGATAATATTTATTAAAACAGTTGGAATTTTAGAGAATAATTTTACACAAAAGTCTGAGCATTCGAAACATATTATTATATAAAACGAAAATTTGGGTACCTTGCCGATCAATTAAGAGAGAAATTATTAATTAAAATACATTAAATAACCTTTAAGGAATTTTGTTAATTAACGTTATTTAGTGTATTTTTAATTACTCCTTTAATTGATCGGCAAACTAGCCAAATTTTTGATTTATATAATATGTTTCGTTAACTATTCTGAAAATTCGGATCCATGTCTACTAAATTATGTTTTTGTACTACTAACGTAGGACCTTCCTTAACTAGAAAATATTTGAAATTAAAAGTTTGGTATTAATTTAAAAATATAAAATAACATTTTAAAAGGAAGGTAACTAAGGCATTTTTTACTTTACGGTTGTCTTAGTATTTAAAATTTGTCCTTTGGGTGATATACAATCACGAGAAATTCTTGATGGAATGTTTTTATTCTTATGAAAAACTATTCTGAGTAACTAAAAAATAAAATAAATAAAAAATTACAAATGCATTGATAATCTCTACGTGTTTTATGTTGGTTGATAAAAGAACAACCAAAAACAACTATATGATTCTTTATTCGTGATCGCATTTGCTTTGTCAAAGAGAGTGTTATTGTAAAGTTGAGATATTTTAATGTATTGTATATATTATAATTATAATTATTGTGGTCTCATATTTATGACAAAGAACAATATAACAAACACAGTACAGTATAAAATAAGTAAATAAGTAAGTTATTAAATTGATTGTGGGCGACATTTCATTTGATCTCTTTGTATATTTTTGAACCATTCTAATGTAATAATTAATTCATTTATAAAACAATCTTATTTATAATTTTATTTATTCATTATGAATCTTCTTGATTCTCCTTTACATGTATAATATAGGGTTGGAAGAAAAATCTTCTTCATTCACCTTTGCATGTATAACTAAAGGGTTGTAATTTTTTTCGCATTTGTATAATACAACTAAGGTACCATTATCCAATAAATAATCGTAATCAGTACGCAGGTAAAAAATTGTACTCGAATATACAGAAAGAAAAAGAATCCGACGAAATAATTGTATAAGAAAATCGCGAACAAGTAATGTCGTGTAACCTTATCGTGGTGTTATATCTATGCCCTGGTTGATCCAGACATTTTTTCATATTCTTTGATTCAAACGGCGCATAGCTTCAAGTATATATTCCTCTTTGATCGTACGACCTTCTGGCAAGAACTCACGATGCACTACACCATCGAAAAAATATACGGCGGACATCATCATTAACATTGTCTCAACTTTCTGTGAAAATCTTGTACCACTTATAAACACGTCAAATCTGTCAAAAACTAAATAAAAATGCAAAATGGCTGATAATGCCAAACTACACAGCAACAACTAAATTCGAAAATCGAATGTCACCTTATTTAAATAAACTTAGTTATAATATATGTGATAAGCAGAGATATTCTGGATATCCCTATCCGCGAATATCCGTATCTATTTCTATTTCTTTTTAAGAGGATCTTAAACAGATTAATTTGAAAGTAAAGGTAGCAATAAAATACTGTTAAATCCTATTAAAATAGTTTTTATTTCTTAAAAATTACATATTAATCAATAAATAATGTAATATTTCAAGCGTTTTCTTGGTGAGCTTATTGGTAATTAAATAGCTGACTACCTTATCATAAAGTATACTAATTATTTAATAATAACACTATCTTAATTTAAATATATTATTCAAATTAATTATTATTCAAATTAAATAATACTGCTTAGTGTTATCACAAATCACAATCACATTGGATTCAATAAACAATCACATTTTAAGGAAATTAAAAAAATTATGTATGTTTGAGGTAAAAAGTTAAGATTCGTATCTGTATCCGTGGGCTAGAACACTGGTTATCCGTATCCGTATTCGCTGATCTCCACAACATATTTTATCTGGCACATCCCTGGTGATGAGTAATTACTACCGATAGTATATTTTAAGCAAAATGAGCCTTTCGTAACTACAAAAATGGA
The DNA here is from genome assembly GCA_020423425.1 of Chrysopa pallens. Classification (NCBI taxonomy): domain Eukaryota; kingdom Metazoa; phylum Arthropoda; class Insecta; order Neuroptera; family Chrysopidae; genus Chrysopa; species Chrysopa pallens. The sequence continues at coordinate 2,981 of JAEMTY010000241.1, forward strand.
TGCAGTATTTGAGATTTGAGACAGTTAAAGAGGTCTGTAAATACAGTTCCAAGGAAACATAGCAAAGTTTGTATTTTTTACAGTTTTTTAATAAATCCACGTTCATTATTTGGAACAGCTATTTTTTATTATAAATACTTTTGTCGATTACATTGTATGGCATATACATGCAATTTTGTACACAGATTTAGACCTAGAGAGAAAAAAAAATCGATCACCTATTTACATAATAAAGTTTGAAAATGTAACACAAAATAAAGCTTTGATAGAAGCGATATGGAAATTTTTACTTTGTAACAAAAATAAAAAAATTGTAAATTCACTCCACGCCATAATCAAGAATATTTGATGTGCGATCTTTGCGTTATCTAGTGTCTAATTTTTTAACCACTGTATCCAAAGATCATACGACCATGAAAAATTATTAAAAGGTAAATATGAAATATTTATATTAAAAATGATAAAATTATATTATAATAGTGTTATTTTTTTGACACAACAATTTTGACCTGGTGTTTCTCGCAAATTGAGACCTGAAAGCATGAACATTATTATAATTTGTGTTTGTTGTTATAAATAATTATTTATTGTTATAATAATCTGTGTTATTGAAAACAATTAAAAATATTTATTTGTCTGTATAGGTGATTTTGTTATTAAAATAAAATAGACTTATAGTATATCTTTATCTCTTTTGGAACCACAGATTACAAAAACTAACACAAGATGGTATACACTTGATTAGCGTATACATTTCCAAATCAATACAGTCGGTTGTTACTATGAGAATATTTGATATACAAGGTTTGTTTTTAACTTACTCAAAAAACGTTTTTTTAAATGGAAACCTGATTTTAGAAATGAATGAAATTCCAATGGTTTCAATTTAAAAGGATTTGATAATGCTTACTGATGATGAGAAAGAGCATCTATACCTATATCACTGGGAAGTAAATCCTTATGCCAGTGATGTTAATGCATTTATGTTAATACAATGTGATATGTCGTGTTTTATTTTTTTAAAACATACTACAGCTATTCAAGTTTTGAATATTGCTTGTTGCCTCCTAATATAATCATAAAAAGAATTTTATAATACAAATTAAAAATAAAATACTCACAAAACGAATGATTATTGTTTGCGAAATTATTTATTTAAAACAATTTTAATTTATCTACATACGAAATCTGTTTACGATTTGTTTTTTTTTTTTTATACTTCGGATATAAAAAAAACATTGGAATGTATACAAAATATTTTGGTAGTTCCCATAATCATTTAGTCTTATAATGAATATAATTAAACTTATGTTAAAATTTTTTAAAAAAGCTTTTCGGATGATAATTATTTTTTTAATATTTTTTATTCCATTTATCCCAATGTATGCGCCTGATTGCTAAACGGCTGGACCAACTTTGATATAATAAGTTTGTGATAACCCCTGAATGGTTTTATTAATAATTGAACCCAGTATGTGCCTGATTGCTCATACTGGGTTCGTAAATGACACAAAAACTATGGTAAGATCATAAATTGGTAGAAAAATTTTCTACGATATATAATAAATAATTTGATTTTCTTGCGATACACTATTAGACATTTTTGTTCATTTTCGTTTTCAGCTCCTAAACGGCTGGACCGATTTTGATTTAAGTTTGTGAGGGCCCCTGAATGGTTTTATTTATAATTGAACCCATTAGATGGTTGTTAATTTATATTTAAGTTGAGTTCCTTGACAATTTTAATAAATAATTTATTGATTTTCAATACAAGTTAGAACTATCTAGGATAGATATGCCTTTTGGAGACCCATGGCTTAATGCAATTAAGGATTATAGTAAAATTTAATTACTAAAACTTTAATCACATTAAAATATTTTTATAATTGTATTACATTAAAACGACATATTTCAAAATTTAGCTTATAGATCGTTGAAATCGTAAATGATTTTGAAACTAATTCGACAAAAAAGTTGATCTAATTATAATTTTATAGTAAAATTTATTTTCGATTTCTGTATTTATGCTTTAATTCCATTTTACTACCAACTCCGTTTTTGTAACATAATATAATTTCCAAACATTCAAATCAGTAATATTATTGCAAATAATAGTTACACAAAAACTATGATAAAATCATAAATTGGTAGAAAAATTTTCTACGATGTATAATAAATAATTTGATTTTCTTGCGATACACTATTAGACATTTTTGTTCATTTCGTTTTCAGCGAAATAAAAATATAAATTGACAACCAACCAAATGCATTACCAACGTAAATGTATAATATAACTAGCAGACCCGGTTATTGTTTTTTGGAGCAACCGGTACTTGTTGTGAGTTACCCGGTATTTGGTTGATATTGACGATGTAGAAACTGACGATAAATGAACCTGGTCTGTCAACCTGTGGAATTAATTTCAGGTATGCAGATGAAAAAATATTCAAATTTAAGGACAAGCAAATAATTATTTCACTTTTAATAATTTTTGATTCTTCATGCAGTAACTAATAAAAACGATTTTTGGAAAGTTACTAATTGGTATTTGTGTGCGTGTACGTAGACATTCATATACGTGTTTTCATAAACACGTTTACTCAAGGCAAAGTAATGCAATCAATTTGAATATTTTATCGAAGGTAGGTCTCATGGATCCATGAACCAAATTTTAAACCATAATAAGAAAAAGAAAAGTTCAAATGCAAAAATTATTTTTTTTTTAAACAAACAACTTTTGTTTTAAACATTTATCATAGCCTGTGTAGATTCGTTCAATCTCAGACAAAGCTTATCAACACATTAATTATAATGCATATCACTATTTAAATTGAATTGTTATTAATGAATACATATATTGAATCGGATATTAATTCTGGGAGAGTGGCATAAACTTTTAAAGTTTAAAGAAACTTTATGACATGAATTTGTACAGTTGTAGCCATTACGACATGTTAATTTACTGCTTTAGATTTTAAATTTCAATAAAACAAATTGTTAATGTATTTCTAGATGTTATTGATTATGCATAGAACAGATACGTGGGCGAATTGTTTTATATACTTCATGTATGACAATTGACTTAATGTTTTGTTACATTTAAACAGTAACATCAGTAGCTTAACTTATCTGTTGAATAATCACTGGCTTAAAGTCTAGTTACAGCACAGCCACTGTTAAACAGCTAGCCAGTGTATATATTATAGACCATCATCATAAAGTGTACATTTTTTTGTGTTAGTAAAGGTATATTGCGTCACATAGTGGCCGGAAATAGTTCATCACATTGATATTTTTATATGCTGTCTCTTATCAATATACATCGTTATTCTATTTACTGTCTTTATCATTTATTTCATTATTAAACTGTGTATGTAAAATACAATGTTAAAAATATATATAGATGGAAAATTGCTATTCAAAATGTTTTCTCTCAAAGAAACTATCATCATTTCTTTATGTTTTCTAGCTCTGTGTACAAAATACAGAGATGAGAATTCCTACTTTGGCAAAAATATTAAGTTTCCGAATCGAAGTTCCCGGTGGATACGATGATGATGTCGATCAACAGTTGTGGATATAAAAACTCGACCTTCAATAATGGTGGATATCTGCTATTTCACATATGTTAACGACGAATACTCAAATATTTGTAAACAAATGGTAATATTTGTAGAAAATGTATTATTTGTATAAAATATGAAGACAGGTTAGGAGAATATCATTTCTAATTTGGTACCAAAATATGCAAGTCTAAACGACTTTGCATGCTACTCTTTGTATTAATTTATTTTTAGAATACATCCTAGAAGACAAATCAATAGCCAGGTAAACATATATTAGGTGAAAATTTTGAACTTTTGCAAAATATTGAAATCTTTTGCACATTTACACCGCCTTCGATGTAAGTGACGACTTAATTATGATTAGTATAACAACTTTTTCCTTTTCAAAAATTCCAAAAAGTAAGCCGTTTTCATTTTCGGTGCTCGTTAAATTTTTGCACACAGAACCTTCAATTTGACACATATTTTGTCGTTCTAATAAGAATACCATTCAATAACAATATATAAAACCAATTTGTGCGAAACCTGATCAAAAAAACCTGATTGATATTTTCAGATTATAAACCAACCATCACTTTGATTTGCTACGTGTCGAATATTTCTTGAAATTTTGTTTGAATGATTTTCTCATTACAATTTGAAGCTTGTGGTTTAGTCGAAATTTATCGACTTTATTTTAAATCGCATTCAAATTTTTAGCTTTAATGGTTATCATCTAAAAAGTATCCGATATTAGTGATACAGAAATTTTTATGTGACTAAAGTGTAGAAAATGCATTTTTTTCACCATTATTGGTAGTGTATTTTAATTTTCTGTTTTCTGATATCGCATTGTAAACGTATTAAGATAAGAACCAATCAAATAACACCATCATACAAGACAAAGAATTATTCTAAAACAATGCGAACTAAAACCCACACATCAAGATAATTAAATGCACATTGAAAAATGAAAAATGCCTTGAATAATTTGCCGTAAGTAAAATAGTTCATAGTGCACGAGATTCATGAAAATTTACGAAAATATGTTATCTGATCTTAAATTCATTGCAAATTTTTTTACAAATTTATTTACCAAATTGGATAATAAACTAACATTTTTAAATTCGAATAAATATTATATAGGAAACAAGTGTTGAAGTTTGAATAAAAAAAAATTATAATTTACTTTAAGATTTTTTTAAAATTTAAGTGCCTTTTGATTCAAACCGCAATAAATTATTTGAACATTATTTATTTCAGTAATATTAATTTATTACAAGCCATTATAATTTTAGATTAAAAAGACCAAAGAACTTCCAATGAAAAAGTAAATGTTATAAATTTTTTTTTTATTCTCAATAATTTTTATAATGCAAAAACATATTATTTATGTGAGTGAGTTATGTATTTGAAACGTATGAATGACAACTTTTGGTCATTAGAAGCTTTTGTATTTATATGAAAATTCAAAAAAATATTGCTTTAGTTATAAATTGTGATGATACATTTATTAACATATAATAAATTATTGAAATATAACAGCATGATACATAATCCAGGTGCCCAAAATGTCATTTATAAATGCCTCTCTGAAAATTTTTATACGGCATAGTATATCAAGTTTTTTTATGTATGAAGATTTTTCTAGTACTTTTAAATAAATAAGACCAAGGTAATCTATACACCCGTCAGACCAAGACCAAGACCGAGATCAAAGCCGATTATGCAAGACTAAGGCTAAATTCTAGACAACACATTCGAGTTATACAGAAACAAACCGGTATAAACATTGCGCTCAGTCCAAAATCATAACAAACGGGCGGAGCGAGAGAAGAGCACGAATGCAACATGCAACATAAGAATCAGTAGCACATTGAGTAAAATGCATTAGTTGTCCCTTTATTCAGAAAGTAATAGGGTTTGCACTTATTTTAAATTTACGGTTGTGCAGAGATGATTGCAATAAAATAAAGTGTTTTTTTAATTATAATAAATAATTTATATCTTTAATAATCTTCAAAATGATAGTGCATAAAAAAAGAAATAAAAAATCCTTAGTACCAGTTCAAATATGCAAGACCGAGACCAAGACTATATAAGCCAAGACTCGAAGTATTTAAGCAAGACTAAGGCCATCGCTTTCCCGGTCATAATCTTGTTTCACTCATCACTAAAGCTTTTTAAAAAAAGAAGTACATCACGGTGTTCCCAAAAATATGTGGTCAGAGGTGTTAAAAACTACACCACAGATATCTTGATAATCAGCTCTCTTTATTATGTGTGTACTATCTTCACTGAAACTATTTTGTATATTTCTATATAGCGTGGGTTTTACATAATCATGATCCGATTAATTTTCATACTCGACATACATAGAATATGTTAGAACATACAATATAGTCTGAAGTTTTTATAACATGTCTGTAAGAGATAGCAAGCTGAAATTTGTGGCGTATTCTAGAAAAAGTGAGATATTGTTCGTGACTGAGTGAAATCGATCCATTGTGTCCAGTGCATAGATGACCCAACTTTTAAACATCAGAAGAAAAATAAAAAACCAAAAATGTTTATTTTTTAAAACAAACCACAATTTGTCGTCGCCACAATTTTAGTTCAAAGTATATTTAACATGAGTCTTTTACGCATGCTAAGGATTAAAAATAGTTCAAATATTGATACTCAACCATGTGTCAAACCATATTCTCAACAATAAACAGTTGATATTTCCACTTATGAACACAAGCGAATTCTTTCTATTTTTTTGTATAATTGACAAATTCTGTAACTTTGATATTTTCATTTATATATTTATTGTTGTATTTTTGTACTTAAGTCAAATATATATTTTATCATTTTATATTTAAACGAAATTTCCAATTAACAAGTTTTGGAAGCCGGTGAAATTCATTTCTCTTATGCATAGAAAATCTCTAACTTATTCAAATTTAAAATTAGGAAAATAATTATTCCTCTAATTTTTAATATTCGATTCTTATATCAAATCACGATAATAATATAACCAATATTTTCGATAGTTTTTTCCTTATTTATTTAAAAAAAGGCATTGGCAAAACTGAGAATTATTTATTTTCAAAATAATATTGCGTTTACAACTTTCTAGTCTTTATATTCCCTTCCAAAATAAGTATTACGTGAAACATTTATGATGAATCTAGAAATTTAAAAAAAGGCATTGGCAAAACTGAGAATTATTTAATTTTCAAAATAATATCGTGTTTACAACTTTCTAGTCTTTATATTCCCTTCCAAAATAAATATTACGTGAAACATTTATGATGAATCTAGAAATTAAACATGATATTATTTGAATAAAAAAAATAAAATATTAATTTACAAAAATTATAAATTCGATGAGAATATAATGTTAGGGCGTATATATTGTTGAGAAAGAATTCAGGTAAATTTGATTGACAAATTGCAGGCCCCATGTGAGAAACTGAAAAAGGTAACCCTAACAGTAAACAAGTTGCCGATGCACAATTCATTCACAACGGGGGTGTTTAGTATGTGAGAATACCTATACATATATATAACATACATATATAGTATGTAACCCCCTAGTAAATTTACACACCGGAACTAAGCAAGGTTATATTCAATAAAGATCAAAATACATATGAATGTTATGATGAAAAGAGAGATGGATATTATGGAGAAAAAAATTAATGTATATAGTTTTTTAAATAATTTTTAAAATAATTTCCACAAAACATTAAGGCATCATAAAGATTGTAAATATTTAGAAATAGGTATAGGTTTTATCTACTTATTTACTTCAAAAATAAATTTGGCATGGATAATTTGATATCGATAATAATTGCATATTAGTAAATGCCGCAAAAAATAATATATTTTCCTAAAATTAATGCATAATAATTTATTATATATGAAACATATACCTTTATACATTGGTTCTGATCTCAAACAATTCTAGATTTAGATTTAAAAGTTCGTCACGCAAGACCAGTGTAAACTAAGAGAAATCACTTTTAAGAATTAATAAAATAAACTTTTCCTTGCTGATTGTAAAATTCGAAAACCATAGTACCTCTTGGTATTAATCGGGATAAAAGAAGAAATCAAAATAACATAAATAAATACTTTGTAAATGGTTGAGAATCAATGTTTGAACTACATATAACTATTATTAACATTATTAAAATAACACAAAATACAATGAATTTGATTATATTTATTGTATTAAAAATGTAAATTAGCTTACGTTGAGTTAAAATATTGACAAATTCAATTTTTCCGTTTGAAAATTTTATTTTATCGGGTTAATCGACTGTCTCGATGAATCTTTGAAGCCTTATAGAACGGTGTTACTCATTCATGAACTTAAAGCCGTTAAAACACGGTATCAAAACAGATTGATGATGTCTCGTTTCGTTTTATAATTATCGTTATCAGAGATAAAAATCAGCTGGTTAAAAGATTCTATGAAAATCGAAATTCTACGAAGAAGTTCTTGGAGTAGCAAAATCTACACTCAGCTGTGCTGTGAAATTGAAATTGGGGGAAATGTCAATTGGTGATAAAGAATTACAAAAATTATGCATTAGATAATTTTAGCAGAGTGAAATTAACTTTAAAAGGGTTAAATTAAGCATACCAAAAAATGACCATGAAAAAATTTACGAAGTTTCAAAATACTCACAGAAATAAATAGAAAAAGCAGCTTAAATTTGTTTAAAATGTTACCTCAATTATAAAGTCGGTGAGAAATATTTAATTGTGAACTATAGGGAAATTAAAAGGATGTAATGTAATTTCAAAATATTTACATTTAATTATGAAAAGTGAAAGGGGAAAAATATGTATTCTGTGTAGTAAATGCATTGAAAATGAGCAGCATCTTTTAGTAGAATGTCGAGGCACAGAAGGGGCCTAGAACTGAATTTTATGTTGGTTATAGAGAATTCAATCAAAATATTAAGAGCATTGGAAATGCCGATAATATAAAAAATATCTACGTTTATTTAAATTATATCCTCAAAAAAAGAACGGGAAAAATAAGAAAAAGTCTAGTTCATCGTCTAAAAATAGTATAATTTTGAATTTTTCTTTGTATTTTGTTTTCTTTCTTTACATTTTATTTTATGTTAGAGAATAAATTTAAATTCTATGTGTAAAAAAATCGAAAAATTATTATGTTTCGAACTTATTATGATTATTTAAATTATTGTATTGAATGTATTTGATTTATAATTTTTGGTCCAATATCTTTACGAACCCTTTTTCATTTCTATTACATAAAGTATGACATATGAAGTACTATTATGTAAATTGTAGTATGAGTTTTTTGTTTTTAGATAAAAACACTTTTCACTCTTCAGTTTTTCACAAATGCTCGGTTTTTGTGGTTTTATATAGGATCTATATTTCAGCACTCTCCTGTGGTTTATGATTTTACAAAAAAAAAAAAAAAGAAAAAGTTTGAAAAGTTTGGTGAATCGTATTAGCGAAACTGTTTAGCGATTTAATCAGGATGGTCAATAAAACAAAAATAGTTGGAAAATCAACCAGTTCTTTCTAAAGGGAACAATAGCAATTTTTAATATTTGTTGTTTTATATCGAAGTTACTATGAATTTTATAAAATTCTTAATAGAGGACACCTCAAATTCAGTACTTTAAAGTTAGGTTAATTTAACTAACTATATTTTATAAGTAGAAAATGCGTATTAACATAATTAAAAAAGTGCATATTAACTAAAAAAAATACAAAAAACTAAAAAAAAAAGAAGTCACGAGTCAAATTATGTTGACTCATCTCTGATTAGATACATAATATTATACAGTTTTTGAAAAAAAAAAAAACTATAATGTAAGTATATACGCACCGGAAGTTGTATTTGGACCTAGCAACGAGATTATAATATAACATCTCAAATAAATATAATTGAAATAGAGATAGATGAATAAAACGAGATGGCAATAATAATCATAATGATCATCATCTTCATCATTCATATACTAACAACTAACAACATGGTACGCATTTAAAATAAAATGTCCTATGCCAATATATAAATGTAAAGTATAATATTATACATATAGATAGATATACACAAAGGGGGAAGTGGGAAGTAAGGTGAGGGAAGTAAGTTTATGAATGAATAAGTACAGTGAGACTGTACGTTGTTTATAAAATAATATGATGATGTATGTGGTAATGTTACTGCTTTTGTGAGTTATAAGCTGTGAAATTTAAAAATATCTCATAGACAACTGAATTCAAAATAGACATAATGTGCCAATTCAACACAATTTGTAAAAAACCAAGCTTGCCTGATTTTCAATCTTCTCTGAAATCTTCGAAACGCCAGCCACGGTGCTGCTGTTTAGTAAATTCGAATAAATCAGAAAACAGAACTTCACTAAATTGAGTGTTCGAAATAATTGTTCACGCGATATAATTTACGGCAATATGGACATTGTCTTTGAATTTATGGTAAAAAATGGATATATATAGATTGTGGAAAGTGGGTGGAATAAACTTATATCATGTGTCCCAAGGTTTTCCTATTTTGGTTCTTATGTACTTTACCCCGTTGTACGCTTACAGCTGAAGATATAAATTTCATCAATAAAGTCTCGCACCAAGATCTCTTTCACAAACAATTCAATTAAACGTACCATTTACACAAAGCAAGTAGTGGTCCGAGTAGACAAAGCGAATGCGTACTCAACAGCCCATCGAATATTCGGCTAAATAAAAATACATATTATTCAGAAAATTCACAGTACGCTTGGTGTAAACGAATTCTTATAAATTTTTACAAGAAGTTCGAACCATTTTTTCGAAATTAAAAATGAAAAGGATTTTTTAAAATAAATAAAAGTCAAATACTTACCTTAAACCTATTTTTCCTACCTTAAAATGAAATTCATTTCTTTGAACAATGTAATAGCTTGTGTAACCAATTTCTTACCTGAAAAAAAAAAAAATTAAAAATTAATAAAAATATTTAGATAAAAATGAAAATTTTGGTGGAATACAAAATTCATTTTATGAAACAAACAACCCCTTAAAGGCCTTTCTTTAATATGTAGACATTTATTAAACGTCTTTTAATGTGGGTTCTTGAGGAGATATCACAAGAAAAGAAAATGCCTTTTTTACATGATTTAAATAACGGTGTAAATAAAAGATATTACAACGCCACTCTAACCCATAAAGAATATTAAACTCTCAGTATTGTAATGGATCCGATTTTTCGAATTCCAATTTTGATATATCTCCACGTTCAAAAGTTGCTATAGTTCAACGGTAAAATTACCAAAAGACAGTATGTGTACGGATGTCTGCATGCCATGTCAGGGACATGCGTAAATGGTTTTCCTCTCATTAATAACAAACAAAAAAAAATAAAGAAATTATTTATAATAAATCGAAGTATAGCCATGTAACTCAATAAAGTTCTCCACATAATCGATTAATCAGCCTTAACAATTGTATACTTACAGACTTTTCACTTTCTTTCATTTTCACAAAAACTTATTTTCAAATTTGTTAATTATGTCGTTTTTAAGCTCTCTTACATACATTTAACAGTCTATGGTAGTTACGTTTTCTGTGAATGTACACTATGATGTGTATATAAATAACGTAGCCACAAATCTCTAATAAGTTCAACAAGCATTAACATTTAACGATCATATATAGTCGATGTTCATTAAAATCCCACTATAATAAACAACTAACTATTCTTACAGTTTTATGAAATATATTTCAAACTAAATTAGGTCAAATATATTTACTATTTTCTTTCATAATTCACAGAAACAAAAATAAGTTTTCATTTATTTATATTATAGGCAATAAATATAAATTCAATTCGTTATTTTATCAAATATTTGTTTCTCATGTTTGTACTTGTTATATGGATCTACAGGGTCGAATTTAGCTTAAGTGGTGTTCTAGATAGATTCGAAAACAGTTATCTGGATTGTTAAATTATTTATTTAAATTTGATCATCAAAATATATTTAAAAAAACTACAAACGAATTGTTTCTATGTATATCCGTACCGTACATAATACGTGGAATTGACTTCTTAATCGATTTATGCGCTACAAGTGCTTTAAATTTGTAATAAAATAACAACATTCTAGAAAATATAATTATTTCTTCAATTATTTCCATATAAATTGTATAGCAAATGTCAAACAAAAATTATTAAATAATTACAAAAAATGGTATTGAACTTATTGGGTTGAAAATTGTAAGAATGATTGAAGAAATTGAATTAGTAATTATTTTTAATTGCAAATATAAATAATTATTCATTTAAATTAGATACTAAATTTTCAGAAATATCATTTGATTGATAAACTATCGTAACCATAGAAACGAATGAAAATATTTTTAGGCACGATGATCATAGTTAAAATGCATTTCGGAATTACTATATTACATGAAGAAAAAATATTTTATTGCCTGCATACTCACATCTATAATACTATTTAATTAAGTTAGATGATAAGTGTTTTAAAATCATGCGTAGATTCAATACTGAGGATTTAAAATTGTTGCGTTCTCCCCAGAGATATGGTTAGGATGGTAATCCTTATGTTGGAAACTGATGAAGAGGTGATTACATTGAAATGCAGATGGTTGTGATTATGGACATGAACAAAATTAAGGTAATTCCAGCGTGAAACAACATGGTATGGTATAGAACATCTACTATGTAATAAATGATATAATCATTATTATAACATTTACTGATACATTTATTATAAATGTTATATCCAGTATTTACTAATGTTTTAAATGTAGACAAGTTTTAAGCCTGGAAAATATAGAAAAAACAAAAACTTCTCGGTTTCTATTCGAAATTATAGTGTGAAAAATGATATTGAGTCACTCAAGTTATGGCAGGAAATGCATGATAGAGATAATTAATATTTTTAATTTTATAATCTACAGAAAACGACATGATACTATATTCTTTTTTTGTTTTAGTTATTTTTTAAATACTTTTTCATACTCTCCTACTTTTTTTTTTTTAATTCTGTCGTTGAATTGTTGGTGATATAATAGAAAATAGTTAGAAGGACAATAAGTTTTACATATTTTGAATACTAAGTGATTCTCGAAATCGTGAACTTAAAGCTTGATTATCTTGCGATATAAAATTCTGTTACTTAGGGATTCTTGGTTTGAACGTTATATTATGAGTCCGAGAAAAACATACGCGAAATCTGTCGAAAAATAGATTCACGATTGAACAACCCTAAATATCTGTTTGATAATCTGTAAAATTAAATTCGTCAAATCAAATGATTGATACCATTAATAAAGGTTTATAGAAGTATCACATAGGTGTAAATATTATTTTTTTAAAATTATTTGGAACTTTATCTTTCATAAATTAATTTTAAAATTTCTAGTCTTGAGTGAACCAAGAATTAATCGGTTTTTGTTCAGCTTAGAATTATGATCAATAGTTTATCTGAATATACAATCAAGAACGGAAATGATTACTTTAAAGACAAGTGGTCTATGAGTACAACTCGTAAGGTTCAAATGACGAACTTTCCAAAATAAAAAATGCTAAATAGATTTTGCTAAAAAGTCATTCAGTTTTAAGTAATGTATTTAGGTGTCAAATGAAAATGACCCCACGCCGATATAATATTTGCTCTCGAGCTAATCGAAACGATAAATTCCAAACACACAAACATGTTGTTGGTGGTAAATTACATTGGAACAATGACTAGAAAAAAATTATTCTGATTGATAAAACATTTTAAATATTGCATGATGGTGCATGATAATAGTTTGGAGATATTAATGTGTAGAATGAATCGTGTTCATATAATATGTAAAACAATCATCATCTTTTAATATGCTTAATGCTTATTTGACAATGTATGAAATGTTTGAAAAATGTGAATTGAATTTTATTGTATTCATTTGAATACCTACTGAAAGATTATCAAATAATGAAAGGAGAATTATTATATTAAGATATTTAGTTATTGAATAATTGAAATTAATTAGAGTATTTTCTATTTTATTCTTAAAAAACAAAGTTTTATATGTAATAGCCTATGACGTCATATTATCATATTTTTCTACTTTGTTTAATTAGGATTTTTGATTGTCAATATCTTGATTAAGTTCAGATTGATTAAGTTCAGATGTTATTCCAATACCATATTGGAATGAAATTTACCAGAAAATTACCTAGCAGCGATGATTAGAACTTTATACACAAATGAATATTTTGTAGTAAGATTCTTATTTGTTATAAACATGCTGCTTATGTTCGATTTAAATATAACTGTGTGATCATATTAAGTCTTAACGTTTATACTTTTTTATTAATACATATTATAACTTTATAAAATGTATAAAATATAATATCTCTCTCGCTCACTACCCCCTTCTCTATCTCTTTCTATCTCTATACATAATTTTAGCTCAATCGGTTGAAGATATCGGTTTCAAAATTGAGTTGAAACTCAAACTGAATGTATACACGTTCAGTTTGGATAGCAATGTATTTTAAACTGTGTGACGTCATTTTAAACATTGTAGCACACTGAAGATTGCTTATTTTTATGAACTCCTACAATATGGGTATTAAATGAAAGAGATTGGTAAGAATAACTCGAAAAATAAAGTGACGTCAATCTAAATCCATAAAGCGGACTTCAAAAGCTTGAAACTAAATTTTACTTATCACGTATTTTCACAATTTATATATTATAAAAGCTTGTCGCGAGATTTACTTGTGTAGATAACCAAGTTATAAAATCAAATTAAATAACTTGATGTGATTGATTTTAACTATTAAAATTTTCAAACTAAATAAATACGAGTACTGATAGTTTTAAAATAAAAGTGTATTTTTTTTTATTGCATTATATAAAAGCTTGTATTTTAAATAGGTTTTTTTAATTTTAAATTTTTATCTAAACAATGCGAACATATTATTAAACAATTCGGACTAGTACAAACCTCTTAAGGCGATCTTATTAGCCCATTTAATTTTTATTTAGGTTGTTTATGAGAATATTTATAAAATAAAAAATAAAAATAAAACTTGATATAAATACTTCAGACTTGTCACTTTTGCTCATTTCCTACTGCCATATTGTAGGTTTTAAATAAAATCTGTTATAAAATTAAACTTTTGATGCAAATGGAAATATAAAAAAAGCATGTAATTTACAGGTTTCGAATATTGGAGAATACACCACAAGAGTTTTAATAGGTGGCCTTAACTTTCTGTAACTATAAGCATGAATTTTCATAGAAATATTTTCATATAAGTAAGAAAAGAGTCAAAAAATTTTTATACAAAAGAAAAGCAAATATACTGGTAAATTTTCGAAAAACTTCTCGAAGCTGCTCGACTTCTCTTTTATAAACGGAAACATCCAAAGTGTAAACGATAAGATTTTAATTATTGTATATATAATAGGAGAATATGATATACAATTTTTTGGAAGTATCACGAACAACGGCCAAGCATTCATTTTATAGAGTGAGTATTTACTAAATTGAGTAAATAATTCAACCTACAATATAATTTAAAAACTGTGCATGTAAAATATAATACATTCTTACATACATGGTTACATTAATATTATCACTCATGCCAGCCAGCAGACAGATAGACATTTTTTAAATAATAATTATATGCACATTGTCTGTTCGAACGACATCAACACAATGTTGAAGACAATAATATTATTGTATGTACGTTAATGATATGTGTACTTAAATTATTTTTATTTGTTAAACACTGTAAAGGCGTGAAGTATGTTTAATTTTTATATTTTGTATTATTTATTTTTAAACATTGTACCTTTTATTGAGATGTGTTGTACCACTCTGAAAATGTGTATGATTAATAGACAGTATGATTATAAAAATTGAATTATCTATATATTAATATATGTAAAGCAAAAACTTGTACTGTACCACTTTTTTACGAAAATTGGACGAATGGGGGGAGGAGTTTGAAATTTCACATACTTATGGTTTATATAGAGAAGGATTGGATAATGCTAATAATTTTTTAAATTATGCATTAAAAAATATATTAAATCATTAAAAAAACATTACTCACACTATGACTCACACATGAATAAGAGGCTTATATTACACATACTATTATACACACGTTTGTTTAAAGGCAGTGAGATTCATCTTTTAGTGATTATGATCGAATTTCGACCGTTGTAAGATTCTAGTTTTTTGCTATCATTTCTATCGTCAAATAACTGAAAACATCTGAGATGCTCGTCATAAAATATATCTCGTTAAATTTTGTTTTTTGGGCATCTTGCCCTCCTTTTCTCACACTGGGTCACACATTCCGTGATTTCTCTGTAAATACACCGAAAGATATACCCTTCCTATGTACAAATGATCGTTATGTTAGTTTTTCTGAAAAATTATTAACTTCCTAGTGAGTAAGATATTGTAATGGGGTGGATTTTTTAAATTCAATATTTTCAGTTATTATACTCACCAGACTCGACAGGTATAATTTTTAAATGGATGTCTGTGAGATTACGTTCAAAATGTGTAAGTCGTAAATTGTTATCTTTCTTCTTGATTATCTTTGTACTGTATTTAAAAGTTATTATGCATTTAATAAAATCAATTAAGCCTTTTTTTATTGTCCGATGATTTTAGTAAGAAATTAGGTGCAAAGGATGATCATCTTTAATTCGACCCAAATATAATCAACAACAAATCTTGAAGTAGACTCAAAAAATGTATTTCAATACGATGATGGCTATAGCTCAATGCAATTATTTTTCAAATTAAAAACATCTATAAATTTTAAAATTTAATTCCCTCTTTTGAAGAATCTCAACCAAACGTAGCAAGGAGTTAATTTAAATATTTTAAACGACTGTATTTGCTATATGTTAAAATCTAATTCTAATAAAATAATTAGAAACTATTAGAAAATTTTAAAAAAATATGTGTAAATACTTATATTATACTTCATATCGTTGAATGCTTTTGACAAGTAAAAATAGTTTTTAAAAACAGTCTGTATTTAAAAATAAATTAAAAAAAAAAAAGACTAAAAAATTGTATGTTTAAAAGAAATGTTTAAAAAAGTTATTTCTAAAGTCTATAGACATTGTTTTAACTTACAAAAAATCATTATTTTTTTAATACATATATTTATGTGTGTTGTATTATGTTGTTACCTAATATTATCGAAAGATTTGTATAAGAGATGGATTAATGATTGTTTTAACGCCTAATAATATACACATACATGCATACTTACATATTGTGTATGGCCCGAACGTATTGTGTTTGAATTATTGTATTCTACCGATTACAAAAAACTGACCATACCAAAGTATGAAAATAAATCAACATTTATTCAATTATTGCACAATGTATCGCCGATTTTCAATTGCGATGCCTGTTTCTTTAATGTAATTGTCAAGCTGTTTTATACTGGTATTAGACAACTTTTTTAAATTAATTATTTTGATTCTTAATTTGTGGAAATCCATTTTTATGTTGAAGTATTTAAATAAACATTTTTTGACTACGAATTTGGGAAAGCAACGCTTTTTTTAATCTCATAAAAAGAAATAAAATCCATAATGAATTTAATAAAAGGGAAAAATAAGAAATAATAAGTGAAAATGTTCTATCTCTAACTATTTAAAAGAGGATTGATTATTGTTTAAAATAAAGATTGGGTATATCACCGATTTTGCTTATTCAATAATTTAAACTAACCCTTTTGGGTCTAGAGTACATCACCAAAATTTCAGAGACAGAGGAGAGCAAGTATCGGAAATTCAACGTTTTAGCAATTTTTAATATATAGATGTTTGAAATATCTTTTTATACATTCATATTATCTATCACAGAAGATTGATTCTATGTTATTGTTACACCAATATTCACTTCCAATTTTCTAATCGGAACTGAATGAATTAAAAAGCACCAGTAACGTATTGTAAGGTTACGGGAATAAAAAGTTCATTTCATCGAATTTTTTTAAAAATATTTTAGTTTTTAGATATGAGTCAATTTATTTTTAATTCGAGTATATGTGTAAACAGAATGTATGTTAATATATGTTTCGGCAAAATCAATCAAAATGATATTTCAGTTTTATTTTTATTGCAAAAAACAAATGAGTTTATTTTTTACATAACGAATTGTAAATAAAATTTTTGACCAAATTTTTAGTTCTTTGATTTGAATAAACAATTTTTTTTGTTTCAATATTGCGACTAGATAAATTAAATAGAATAAAATTAAATAAAAACCCAGGATTAACAATTTAAGTTGAAACGATAAGAACTCAGAAGAACATATGTAATTAAATCGAATCGAATACAGTAATTTCCCTGAATCTATGACTTTTTATCAAAAATTAAAGAAGTATATGGTTATTTAATGACAAATAAAATCCAGTCTTTTAATAATCTTATATATGTATATATATTCTGAAATAAACAACAACTACAACCAAACGAAGGACAATTTTTCGGGAATGTATTAATTAGTTTGGATTAAAAATAATTAAAGAAAGGACTTAGATTGAATATAAGAAATTTCTAAAATGTCTTGTTTTCGGTACAAGAATTGGTTAAGAGCTACCAAGTGATAGGAAAAGTTAAAGAACGAAGTTTTATGTAAACAAAAAAAACTTCTTAAAACGTTCGTTGGGGAGATGATATTTTAACGGCTTTAATAAAACACTTGAAGATAACAATTAACAGAGTGAAGTGTTTAGATAATCGACATATTATATGTTTTTAATCATTAACATTCATAAAATACTTTAAATATCCAGTCTATAAATTTAAAATGTATCTAGTCTATACATTTTAAAATGTACACCTAATTTTGAGTCAACATAGTGGCGAATCTAAACATTTAACGAAAAATTATTTTTGAATTTTTTTGAATGGATTGATTTTGCATATATGTCACACCATAAATATTCCACAATAAAATTTCAGCTTGATATCTCTTCGCTTTTTGAGTTATTTTGATGACGGATGGGCATACAGAAATGGACTAAGTAGGTGACTCTACGAACATCAATATCAAAATTTTAATTGCACGTTTAATATTCGCTGGCGTTACAAAATTTAGACTAAAACCAATATACTCTGACATATTCAACACATTTCGAATACTCGAATATAAAATTTTTTTAAAGTATAGATTGAATGATTTTTAAATCTGCGTGAAAGAATTTTAATTTAAATTTGAATTGATGACAATTTATTTTAAAAATATTTTAAAATATTAATGTTTTATACCCGAGTTAAAAGACTTTTACTTTCAAGGCAGTTGTTGCACGTAGTCAATAAGAGGACATGCTCAACATATGTTAATGAGAGATTTTATTTAGTATCATATTTAGATTTTAATTTTTAAAACAAGAATACTCTGAAGGCTTTCTTCTCATCAGCTGGTGTGTGTTTATACTTTATCACATGTGTGATGATCATATTGGGTCAAACAGTAATTTAGGAGCATAATGTAGGTACTTACTTATATGTGAAATATTTTAGGTCTAATACACAGCTGTGCTTTGTAAATGAAGAAATTATAAAAATGTTTGGCTTTATGTTAAAAAAGAAACCACTTATAAAATAATTATTGCCATTTCAAGGAGCTTTCTGTTATTTTATAAGTAATGGCTGCAAAATTGGAAGACTCATATTTAGATACCCCTAAAGAAATTTATACACAAAATAGCGAAATCCACTGACTGAGGCAAAAAAAGTTTTCTTCTAAACAAGTATCCTAAAATTGAAGATAATTTCGGAATGCAGATAGAGAAATATCACAGATTAGGGATATTGATAAACGTCAATTCTAAATCAATCAAAGTTCATAGTCGAAACTACAAAATTATATTCCTAACAGTAAAAATATTTTCTGGGATTGAAAATATTTTTGGGAGGAGTTTATTTTAATGAGTGTTTATGTTAATATTGGTTCGTTAATATAATGTTTTTAAAACGATATGTTGCCTTGCAATTACGAATTTTTCGATAGGAAAGACCGAGAGATCTGTGGCTGTTTTTTGGTACATTTGATGAAATGTGATAATATATATATAAACTTCGAGAGGACCTAAAATTTGAATTTGCATATTGGTAATTTTTGGTTAAGTATTTTTTTTTCTCACCAAAAACATGTTTATTGTTTTATGCTTTTTTATTATCTTGTTTTTTCACAATTCCTGTCAGATTTTATGGATGCTTGTGTAAATACTATTAGTTTTTTACGATTTAAGGTATTTTTTTCCCGATAGTCCAACGACATAATTATTAGCTTAGTTCCTACATTCTACATATGTATAACACACATCCAGTCTGATGGGTATATTTTTACAACGTATTTTACTTATAACTTACACTACAGTATATTCACACATACATACACTCACTATATTAGGTATATACATGGAAATAATATTTTAAATGTTTAGTTATTGTGTTAGTCAAAACGACGAGGTCAATTTATTCAATTTTTTTGTTCTTCTGTACGTTTCTCACGCTTCTCCTATGCTACGTGTACAAAAAAAGCAAATATCTCACGCTTGATACGGTAAACCGTCTTCAAATTTTAGCAGCATGAGTAATTATACATTTCATAACCTATATTCAAAGTTTGTAAGATTTCTTAACATTTTGTTTGCATGGCCCAACTACCTGAATTATTCATTTGCAAGAAAACATTTTTTACCAAAGGTAATTTTTCAAAATCTAGGCCACTTCAGCTTTGTGTTTACTGTATGTGTAAGCTGTTTCTCATTTGTTTATCTACAAGCATTTTCTTCGGTGTTACTAATAATAAGTATCCAACCTAATGATTGCTGTAGGCACCAAACAACGATTGATTTCAAACACCTATATGGGCTATCTTTTATTACGTTTTTTCTTAATTTTTTTGGGCTTTGGCCATAGATCACCTTTCGTTTTAATTGATATATGTGTTGAAGATATGGTTCGATGTTAGAAACACTATATATTTTGTTGTTTCATAATTCGATAAAAAATGTTTGCTAATTTTTTCAAGATAAACAAACATTTTTTGCAAAGAGTTTCGTATATCTCAAAAACATAAGTTTTCTAAACTTCAGAATCTATGACATCTTTACTTGAAACATGTTTTGTTATGTATATATTATGTTTGAAGCTTTTGGAATCAATGTAAACACCCGCTGGGAAATATTGTTAACCAATAATAACATAAACTTTTTACATATTTTACAAAAGTTTAATCTGTTTGAGTAATCCTTATCTCATAAACTCCCTGTACAAATCAGAACAAAATTAATAATTACTTAAGTGTTTGTAGTATTAAACACAATTAATTAAAAAGGAAAAAAATAACATACTTGTTTGATACCACACATATAACTAACTGTATGGTTTTTATGGTGACATTATATTTAATAAAAAAAAAAAAAAAAAAATTAACTATTATGTTAAACTGAATGACTTGCCAGTTTAATTAATAACTAATAAGAATTTTCTTGAAATCGGTTTATTTAAAAATAATGAAAGAAAGGCCGGACGGAAATCTGCACTGAGAAGGAAGTGTGCACTAATGAGTTTTCTTCATTGGTTTCTTGAACTCAATTATATTATTAATAATAAAATATATTTATTTATATATTATGTATATAAAAATATCAATAATCAATCAATTTTATACACTAAACGCTTTTTCTTTCTTTTTTTAATTGAATATTTGACACACATTTATTTATATATACGTACGATATTACAGTTTTATTGTTCCTGTGAATGCAATTTAAAATGATAGGATTGTAGGATAGAATTGTAGGGTAGTATTTGTTTGTATTTAAGTAGGTAGGTGTCTTTTTGAGACACATACAGGCTCTATTGATAATTATAGACATCAAAGAATTTTTCCAACATGGTAAAAATTATAATTATTAAAATTGTCTTTATTTGTATTATTGGATTCCAATTACTCAAAAATTTTAATTTCCCATGCAGGAAACCCCCAGAGTTGACAAAGGGGTCATGCCTGGGCCAGTACTGGGAAGCCTACATTCGGCGTACCTGTATTGGCCCGTGCCTGGGCCAGACTGTTCAACCTAGCCTTGGCCATGCCAATGATTACCCAGACTTGGGCCGAGCCTGGGTAACCCAGCCTTGGCCATGCCAATGATTACCCAGACTTGGGCCGAGCCTGGGTAACCCAGACTTGGCCATGCCAATGATTACCCAGACTTGGGCCGAGCCTGGGTAACCCAGCCTTGGCCATGCCAATGATTACCCAGACTTGGGCCAAGACTGGTTGACCCAGCCTTGGCCAAGCATTGGAAACCCAGGCTTGGGTCAAGACTGGGTAACCCAGCCTTGGCCAAGCATTGGGTTCTGGGCTTGGGTCAAGACTGGGTAACCCAGCCTTGGCCATGCCTCTGATTATCCGA
>JAEMTY010000242.1:0-25000 GCA_020423425.1 Chrysopa pallens
TCAGCCAGACTTTGTTCTATTCGATCAAGAATTTTTGAATTTAACCTATTGAAGTTTGGTTGGAAACGTCTTTTTATATTCCATATAAAACCAATAAAAATATATAATTCCATATAAAATCAATAAAACTCAGAAAGTTTTTTGGTTTTCTATCTTTTTTAGTCTTGACATTATAAACAATTATTATTATTTATTTTTTAATGTAGGATGAACTTTGTGAATTTCTGCAATAATGCTAAAAAAGTAATAATATATGTTATAATTATTTTAAAACAGATATTATTTGAATTATATTATTTGAATTGATAAAGTGACAACTAGTTCGTTATTTTAAACAATAGGGGCAGCACCAGTCTTTGGAAAAGTTATTTAGTAGTGACAAGTGATGCAATCTATTGTCAGTTTATATAAGTATTCCATTTAAAATTTGGTTTCATATATGTAATCATAGTATAAATATTTATCTAAATTAATTTGTTTATAAAATTATGATATGAAACTGCCTAACGTTTTAGAAAACACTTCGAATTACATATTTAAAATCAATTAACATATGAAATTAATAAATTTTTTAGATACTAAAGATCTGCGTAGGCATGTTCTAAAGATGCTTGTGAACTGGTCTTTATATTTCATTGGTGGAATAACGTGACATTTTCATACATATTATTTTGTTGTGTATTGTGGTCAGTGAAAACAATTTCAAACAATCTTGCAACATAAATTTTCATTGATAATTTAATATACTTTAATGAGCATAAATGCCGACTAATATATTATCAATGTTCTGGTAAGTGTTTTTCAAAATACGCCCTATATCAAATTACGTGTTTTGTACACAATTTGACAATGGATGTCAGTATACATGACATTTCACGAAGAACTGTCAAATAAACAAAAATTGTTTTATTTACAATTAAACCAAATTCATTTTGGAAAATAGTTAGCAAATTTAACATAATTTACGAAAATGTAACAAAAATATTTATTTTAAATGTATTTTGTGTCATGTTCATTGTTAAATCTATAAATAAAGGGTAAGTTTTATCATTTTGTTTTATTTTTTATATAATTAGGCCGTTATGGAGGATAGCTTAAGTGTAAAATCCAATGATTCGACAGCTACCAGTGACGATTTCGATTTTGTTTCTGATAAACCAGGTCCCAGCAAAACACCAACATTAGACATAAAAGACGGTAATTTGTGTGATCTGCAAAAAGTGTTGGACGAGGTGTTAAACGAACCAAGTTGTAGAATGGAGGATCCTTTACATAATGTAATTAATGGTCCTACAACAGATAAAAGAAATCAAAACATTTATACGAATGATGATAACAAGGATGCTACGAAAAGTAGTTCAGGATCACCGACTATTGAAAAACATGATGAGATGAAACCAGAATATAGTGAAGAGAGCGAAGAAGAAGGTAAAGGTATATTGTATCTGCACAATTTTTAGTTTGTATTTTAATCTTATATTAACACTCCTAAATAGATTGATAAATGATTATTTTAAACCATATTTTAATATCGTGACCTTAATTCGTCAGTTATCACAAAATTCATGAGAAAAGTTTTTAGAATGGTTTGGCAAGAATGTCTGGTGCAAAACATATTCGGATTGGGTAGAAGTTAGTTTACAGATTTAACTATTTCCGAAATATAACGTTTGATCTATTTTGTTTCACTTCGATAACAAATTGATCAAAAACCGACTTGTTGGTCGGTCAAACGGATACAGTAAAATATTACTCAATACGAAACAAACATTTTTCAGTCAGTGGCATTAGCTAACTCAATAAATATTGAAATTTCGTATTACTGCGCACCGACTAGTTGGTTATTAGAAAAATGATAATATGACAAATTAAATTTTGTGTTCAAAATTTTACTGGTATTTTAATTGGGATATTTGTAATGATTTTAATGCAAGTATATATATAACTTTAAGTAAGGGTTTTAGTAGGTTTTTCAACCAGTAAAAAAATAAAATTTAGCCCCTTCAAATATCGACACGAATGCATTTTCTCATATCTAGTAACAACAAGACGATTTATGACGAAACTAGTTGTAAAATTTACCGCAAGGTTTGTATAAAAATTACTATATGGTTGGACTTGGAATAAGAAAAAAAAACATAAGCCTGAGGCCTAAATTACTGTTGAATATGTTTAATTTCATTTATTTAAGAGAGTACAATGTTCAAAAAAAATATTGAATATTTGTAAGAGAAATATCAATTTTTCGATTTTAATAAGCATGAAAATACTCGATTCTGTACATTATAATATTCAATTAATGCTACCAAATAAATACTTTTTGGGTCTGCTAATTATGAATTCTTTTGTTTTCAATTATGGTGGGCGCGAGATGTAAGAAGATGTAAGCAAAAATATTATACATTTTATCCTATACTTTATACATTTTAGACAATTTTTTTAAAATCAACAGTACAAAAAATATCCATTCTACAAACTCTAATTGAAAATTTCAAAGCGAAAAAACAATCGGATTACGATTTATCAAAGACATTGTCAATTGATCGGACTGTCTTAACCGATTCGATATACTTTTGTAAACTGCATTTCGATTTTTTATAGCTGCCAATTCACCAAATTACGTTAAAATTGGAAATTAAAACTTAAGATAATTTGCAACAAAATAAATGCATTTGCAAAAATTTCTTAAAAATTTTGTACATTTGCTTTTACTAAAATTTAAATAAATAAAAACAATAGACAAAATTTCTTTATGCTATCTTGTATGCATGCATTGGAAAAGCCTGATAAATATATTATCATTGAAAATAGTTACCTACTTCCTAAAAAAGATTACTCATTTGAACTGAACAAAAAAAAAAAAAAAAATCATCAAGTCAATGTTGAAAAAAAATTTTAAATATTGTTTTTCAAGGGAAAGTTGTAGTTTATCATTGAAATTAAAATATATTTAACAATGAATAACGCGGTTTCGAATGCAATTAAAAAATAATACTTCACCGTTAATTTAAGATAGAAAATCGATTTAGAAAATACCATTCACGTGTTTTTTTGCCGGAAGTAACATAATACTGAATAAAATTCAAGAAAACAATATCTCCAATTAAACTCGTATATACAAAAAATAATTTTTTAAAACTCTCCATTCTTTTAGAATCTTTTTAAAAAAATTGAAGTATGGTGTTACTGTTATCTTTGAGGAAATATTTTAATTTTCTTGGCTTTTTTGACGTATATTCCAATTGTTCAACTGTAGTATATGTATATATGACAATTAAGACATTCGGAAGCTATGACTAGCATCTAAAATTGAGAATTAAATAAAAATTATATTGATGTAAATAATAAAATAATATATTTTTCATAACTATTTAAAATAGAAAAAAGTAAAAGCATAATTTATTTTCAATAAACGTTAATTTAAAAATTAATTAAATATACTACGGCAGTTTGACTATCCATCTGTCCTTAAATTGGTTTTTATATAGGTATGGTGATGAAATCTCTTAAAATGGAAATAATGTCCAGTATAAGTAACTGAAAATATACTACATAAATAACATTCATCACCGGGGAGATGCGAGAGTGTGTTTGACATCTCAATCAGCCCCATTTCGCTCAAATGAGCGGTAATTCCGAGTTTAGACCTTAATACCACTAGAGCAAACGCATCTTTAGAGTTCCTTTAAATTGAGCTAGAGGGTAAAAATTTGGTATGTAGATTTAGTGTTAAATAGGTGCTTTTTGGGGAATCAATCTCCCAATCCCCGTCTATTTTTACTTGCACACTCCCACAGTCCAAATAAAGTTGGAGAATTCAAAATTTTATTTAGTTTGTTTAGTGTCTAGGGGTGTCAAATTTTCACTTTATAATTTTCGTATCCGTTTCTTTTTCAGAGAATCTTAAACGGATCTTCTGTATTATTAAGTTTTATTAGGTATATGAACTTATAAGTAAATGTACCAATCAAATACTATGAAATTTCATGAAAATATTTTTTATTTCTGAAAAATTAAATATTTGGCAAAACGCCAATATTATAATTATTTTGTTATTTATTCCAAAAAAAAAAAAAATTTTCTTCGTTTAAGAAAATTTTGATATCTGCTTGTAGTTGTGATCTAGGCTAAATACTTTCTGTAATTAATAAAAGCAAAATAGAAATATTTATTATAAACAAACTGTAATCAAATAAATTTTACCATAACTCATCAATAAGTACAATAATTAATTTAACCAGAAAGTTATTTATTTCGTCCCTAAAAGTCAAAGCCAGCAACATTTATTAAAATTAGGTAGTTATTTTTTTCGTAAACTTGGAAGGTAAAAAAAAAATAGAAGGAAATAATTCTCAATATATAATACATGATAAGTAAAATTCTCCAATATAAGCTCAAATTTTCATAGTGTGCTATATGCTCAATTTTTTAATAGTGTGTAATGTTTATTCATAAATTTAAACTAAAAACAATTACATCACATGTGTTCTATGTTTATAATATTTATACGTATAATATATCGCTTATCAAATAAAACTGCACGTGTATATAATACTTATTTATCAAATCATGTTTGTCATGCATCTAAACAAATAAAAGTATACTACATAAAATTTTTTGAAATTCTTTTCTAAATTCAGTATTTTTTAATCATGACGATGATTAAATGTAAGTATGTATAATTTTCTATTCTTGTCATAGTTGAATATAAACTAGTGTTTATTTATCTAAGATTCTGTTATAATTAATTTATTTTTAAAGTGTTTAATATAAAAAATAATAATCAATTTATCGAGTCTCTCAATAAAATACTAAACCTGTTTTGTTCGAAAAAATTAAAACCCTGTAAAACAAGTGAAGATAACAACTAACAGTGGCTATTGTTTAAATATCCAACTCATGGTTCTGTCTTAATGTTATTATTCTGCTTTTATAATCATTATCATTCATAAAATCCATTTAGTTATATTTGTTATAAGGTAGGTTTTCGTAATCACTTTCCATAAGGCTAAAAGAAGAAGGCCAATATTAAAATACATTTATATAAAATATACACATAAAAAAAAATTGCGTTCATAGCTAATAGTTTACTCAACACCAGGGGCGTAGGAACGAAATTTTTGCTGGGTGGGCAGGTTCGAAATTTTTACCCCCCCCCCTAAATTTTCGATGATAATAATTTTGTATGAAAGATGTTTGTGATTGTTAATTAATATTATACCAGACAGTTTTTGTTTTTTAATAATTTAAATTTTTTATCTCTTCAACAAAGGGGCATGGCCCACCCAGGGATATTCCTGGGTGGGCAGCTGCCCACCCTGCCCATACGGCTCCTACGCCCCTGCTCAACACAAACTGATATTATTTGTATATATTTAAAAGATTTAAAAGAGAGGAGTTTGTGTATGATAATACGTACAAGATTTTTTTATATGTGTATGTTAATATTGTGTACATTATATGCATGTGAAGTTAATATTATCCTTTATGCTATATGGAAAATAATTTTGTGTACAATCTATATAACAATATATATTATAATTATATAAGTGTGTGTTTATTAACCAAACTTGAGCTGAAATAGCAGCGAATCTAAATAATTTACGAAAAAAATTTTCAAACAAATGTTTGTTTTAAAGAAATGGACATTCTTTGTTTTTGAGCTTTTCTTCTATCTCTTATGGCTTAAAAGCTGGGTCGTAGATGTATTGGATCCAATTGACCGATTTTGTTCCTTCCCAAACTATGTTTTAACGTATAAAATACATAAATTTCACTTCTAAGGTATCTTGCTGACAGACGAAAATGGAACTATAAAATGAATCTATGAACACCTATACCTAAATTTTGTTAGTCCCCTCGATGTTAGCTTTCATTTTTAGCGATACCAACTTCAGGCTAACTTTATTATATCCTCATATATTTCATATTTATCGGTTATCAAAATTAAATACGGAGCTCAATTCCCGGATCGTTTTAATTTTTTTACCTCGTTATTATTTCTTAAAGTGCAATAGTATTTTTTGTCAAAGCTACACAGATGAATTCATTTCCATTTTCCGTCATTGTTTAACTGTTTTTTATTTCGCATTATTTCTAAAAATTTACTACAATTTTTTGTAAAATTAAGTGCACAGGTATTCTCAATTTAGTGTTTATAATATAAATTTATCATTGCTGTTTGTGATCAGTGAAAACACAAAAATTTAGCCACGCCGCATTTATCAATGGCGCCATTTTATCTAAATCCGGTACTGCTATAATATCCAAAAATTTTACTACGCTATTAAACTACCGAGATTATAAAAGGCGTCCATAAAATTTAATTTTACGAGTAAAATATTGCAATCAATTTAATCTTTATGATTTGTTTCCAAACTGCACGTGTAGTTTGAGTGTGTAACCGAGTTCAAGTCTCACAGTATATATCATAAATATATTATTATTTTATTTGCACTATTTAATGCATGTATATTAGTCCGAAGGTTAATTTATTTTAATTTTCCAAAAAATATTAGACTTTAACGACAAGTGTATATTTGTTTCTATAATGAATTACTCCTAACAAATCCTTACAAATGAAACATTTTCATTTTTAATTTTTTTCTTTTAATAATAAATTTGGCAAAGATAAAAATATTTGTTAGTCACTTGTTATATTTTTTTGATATTCAATCCTAATAAATGTATCGAAATTTAAAACGCACTACTGTTTGGTCAAATAATTCTCAATTCAAGGAATTTAGTTTTGTTCAAATTTTGTTTATTTTCAGGAATTATAACTGTCTGTTTACTATAACTTGGTGAATTTTGGCAATTTTTAAACCGGCCGGATAACACTATTGATTTTAGCATAAAAAATTGTATAAAATTACAAGTAGGCTTTCCTTATCTTCAGGTTATTAAAAAAATTTCCAGAAAAATAACTAAAAAAAAATATATAAATTTTAGGTGTTCCTCGCAATAATTAATTTGACTGTGACAAAAAATGTATTTATGCAATTAATCTACATATGCATATTTCACCTAGATTATAAAGTAAACTAGCAGAGCTTATGAAAATGAACTCTATTATTTTGAATGCTTTCCGGAAAATCAACTGTTATAACAATTTTATTTTAAATATCCTGAACAACTTTACAAAAGAATCTTTACAAGATTACAAAATATACAAGTTCTCTATTGTACCTAAGCCTCTCAATTATATTTTGAATGTAATCAAATAAAGACGTATGTTAAGCTAGCAGTGTCCAATGGGCAGAATCGCTCAAAACATAGCTCATTAATTAGTGCTCATTAAATGCCATAAAATAAAATTTGACGCTCAAGTAGTTTTCAAAAAAATGAGAATTCTGCACGCTTTATATGAAGCTAGCTAGCTAGCAGTTAACTCCTTTCAAAAATGGGCAGAATCACTCATAACATAGCTCATTAATTAGTGTTCATCAAATGCCATAAAATAAAATTTGATGCTCAAGCGGTTTTCCTAAAAATAAGAATTCTGCTAGCTGTAAAGCTAGCATTTAACTACTTTCAAAAATAGGTAGAATCACTCAAAACATAGCTCATTAATTAGTGCTCATCAAATGCCATAAAATAAAATTTGATGATCAAGCGGTTTTCCAAAAAATGACAATTCTGTTAGCTTTATATTCAGTTAGCAGTTAACTACTTTCAAAAATGGGCAGAATCACTCAAAACATAGCTGATTAGTTAGTGCTAAAAATATTACTTTTGTAAACGAAACTTATATGTGTTAATTTCAAAACTACTGATAAGTTGTATATTTACAATATCAAGGTTAAACAAACCTATTAATGTTTTATTGACAATTATAAATATAATTTTTATACTGTCACAAAATGTTTAAAACCTGTGTTGTTTACTTTTCTACATTCTTGGATATTATTTTCTATTAAAAATGAACATATATTTGTTAATGTAATAATATGCCAATGAATAATAGGAAAATTTCCCACGTTTTCATTCCCGACATAAGATTGTGTTCATGGTTCATAATAATATAGAGGATACAATTCTTATTTGAAAGATCCGCTTCCAAAAAAATCTTACTTGAATTACTGATTATTTATATAATTAAATTTAAATACGAGTATTAGAATATAAATTATTTTGCTATTATATAGTTCATATTAATATTCTATATATGTAGCCCATATGACCCGTATAAAATGGAATGACTTGATATATAAAACTATCAGAAAATGTAATTTAAATATAATATAAACTACCAGATAACTTCTAAAAAATTACTTTTAGAAATTGAATTTGTTTTATTTCGTAAAATAAATACCTAATATTTTCATTTAGAAGCGAATTAGTAATTTCTTGTTTTTAAAGATCTACATTTTTGCCAATATTTAAATTTCAGCATATTTCCCAATATTTAAATTTAAAATAGTCACATAAGTAAAAATTCCATACTTTCTTTATAATGATGATGATATTTATATTTAGATTATATAGTTCAATCAATTTGCATTTTTACCTGGAAATTATTCCCGGAGTTTTGAAAATCGGTAATGTTAGCACGCACTTTCCATATTGGAAAAATGACACGTCAAGGCAGTTTTTATAATATTCACTTTCTAATTCATTTTACGAAAAAACCGTTCTACAATAAATTAAACTACAGAAAGTTTTCTGTTTTAATTTAATCGTTTTTTTTTTTTTATTTATTTTTTTTTTTTTTGTTTTTTTTTGTTTTTTTTTTTTTAAATAGATAGCTTTAATGCAAAGTCTATTTCAACATTCGTTTTGGCTAAAAAACTCATTTACACATCAAGAGGTTGAGTAAATGGTGCTTTTTCATCGTTGTCCGCTAGGCCTAATCCACATGCAATGTACTATTCCAAAATTAAGTCCATTCTCCTTTCCTTTTCTGTTCTTGATCCTTAGAACCTCCCGAAAAGACATAAATAGAAATTTTTACTTGCTCTAAAAATCATAACGACATTGAAAAAGATAGTTGTGTATTAATGACTCAGGCAAAATACATCTATTGAGGTCTGTCAGCAGATGTTTAGTAGAAGAGGTAGATGAGGGATCAAAACGAAAGTAATTCGTTCCCTTATATCTATGGAAGACTCTGCAAACCATAGTAAGCCAGGCTAACCCTTAGTAAAATATTTATTGTAAATATACGAAGAACGCGTGTTGATGTTAAATGGTTTGTTGCACTTTTAGGCTGAGACTATTAATTTTACAAAAAAAAGGTTATTGCATAGATTTTAGAAAATTTTCTCTAGTCTAATTTAATTTAGAACGATTTTAATCGTTTAATTAGTCGGAAATGAGGTACTTTCAAAAAGTGTTTTAGGCGCTATATTTTTCAATATAGATGTGGCAACGTAGAAATTCGTAAAAAGCACATCAAAATCTATAAAATCTACAATTTTCAAAATTCCCGGAAAACTTTCTGGGTAATATCTTTTTTGAGCACCAAATGATTATGCTATATAACCGCATAATTAATATTAGTTTCAGATATCGATCAAGAATGTACAATCTTTAGTGGTGTTACATATTTAGGTGCAGCACAAATAAATGCACCTAAATCGGAGACAGAAATACAACGAAATATGGCAATTTTAAATGAACAACATCAACATTCAGAACAAGGTATTAAAGTTTCAGTGTCCGTACCCAGTTTCTCGACCGGAATTGTTGTGTAAGTTTTCTTACTTCCTTTATATTTTCCAGTGTTTTAAAATTAATGTTTTTTGTTAACATTACAGTTTATACGATGCAAATACACACTCAGTTATAGCACGTTACGAAATTCAAAGTATACTCTTTTATGCGCGTGGAGTTGCAGATAGTAAGGAAGGTAGTTGTTTTGCATTTACATGGTCACATGGTGAAACTCAAGAGTCAGCTATCTTTCAATGTCATGTTTTCCGATGTGACATTCCTGAAGCCGTGTCACAAGTATCAGGTAATAAATATATTAAACCACCTGTTAAATTATTATTAAACCACCTGTTATATATTGATATTAATTTCATCGTGAATATATTTTATTTAATATTTTCATGTATATTGTGTAAAACTTGACAAGTTAAAATAACAACTAACCGAGCTAATTGTTTAGATACTCGACATACGGTTGAGTATTAATTTTTTAACTATTTTAAATCATAATCATTCGTTGATTACTCCAAATATGCAGTCTATACAGTGATAAAAACGTATATAATAATAATAATGTGTATTGCAAGTATATATTTGAACTAAATTTGAGCTGAAATTGTGGTGAATCTAAACAGTTTACGAAAAAATGTTTTTAAGAAAAGTTGTTTGTTTTGAAAAATAAAAGTCTTTGAAGTTTTCTTCTAATGGTTCTAAAGTTGGATCATGGGTTGTTATGTATCCATTGGATCTAATGGACTGATTTTCTTCATTCACGAACTTGATCCTACTTTTTATGCCAAAAGTACGTCACTAAAGTTCTAACACGCTAGCTCTTTTAGATTTTGAGTTATCTTTTTCACGGACGAACGGACATATTGACTAATTAGATGATTTTGTGGACTATAGCAAAATTTTGTTTGTGCGGTCAATATTTTCTAGCATTACAAACGATTAAAATATACTCTGACATATCATGTATGTCGAGTATCAGAGTATCTGTTTTAAATAATATTTTAGCAAAAACAATTTTTATGTCGATTATTTCAAAGTTTGGACTGAGCGTAGTAAAAAACATTTGACACCAGGAATAAGGAGGTTAAAATACTATAATTAGTAATTTGTAAATACCACCTACGGAGAAGATTTCTATATTTAGTTGAATAAGTTTCCACTTGACTACCAAATCGTATTAAAATAAGTAAATCTATGATTGTCGCAAAGACGTTATTATTAATCGTTATTCATTTGAAATTTTTATTGGGTCTTATATAAAAATTTAAACATAAACAAAGAATGTGAAAACATGTTAACTTCCCTCAAAAGTTGTATTTGAATTTTAGATATAATTTTGATCTGAAAATAAAATTTGAAACAAGGCAAACCAAAAGAATGGAGATGTAATAAATTCGAGGAATTAGTACTAACAAATAAGGCATCTATAATAAAGGCAAACTGTACTGAAGCATATATTGTATTTGTTTTTATTTTTTGTACAAATAGCTGTTTTATTTTTATACTCGACATATATATTATACAATATGTCAAAGTATATTAATTTTCGTCAAAAGTTTGTAACGCTAGAAAGTATTGAAGCCGCAAACAAAATTTTTGTATATGTGTTCATAGAATCACCTAATAAGTCCATAACAGGCAGCAAGCTGAAATTATGGTGACGTATTCTATACATGAAAAAAGAGTTTAAGTTCGTGAATGTGTAAAATCCGTCCATTTAATTTTTTTATTTATATTGTAATTATGTGTTCCACATAGAAAATAATAAACCGAAAATATTATAATAGGTATTCCCTGTTGACAATGCAATTTGTTTCTAGGATGTTTTTCAAAAGCATTTCAACGTGCTCCACGTTCAATGACTAATTCCGTTGCATCGGTTACTGACATGTCAAGTTCCGCATGTACGTTGCCAGACATACAACAAAGGACTTTAGTTTGTGTTTTTGAATTGTCTTTAGAAATTAAAGAAGACGATGGCCGAGTAAGTTACTCTAGATCTTGAATCAAATTTTTGACAACTTTAATTAAATTGTAAAAAATTTCAGGGTGGATTTTCCTCGGTATATAAAGATAGATCTGGTTTTAAACTACGTTCGAAATTAGTGAAACAAATCTGGATCAGCATGAAACAAGTGACAGATGGAGCAGTTTCTGATGGACCTCATCTTCACATAGAACGATGTTTTGGTATTCTAGTAGCTCCTGGACGGCATGTTAAACATTCTGATATGCAATTATTAGAGATGGTAATTGTTAAGAATTTATTTTCGCGAACAAAAAACATTTATAAGTGTGCAATTTGATGAATATGGAGATTTATCGAAGAATTTTTCGAATTTATATCGTAATTTTGGTCACAGCGTGTTGTGTGATTACTAAACTTATATTTTGATAAAAATGATTTACCATTTTTTCTAGCATTTAGTTAGAACATGAAATTTCATTATCAATATAAAAGGCAACCTCTATTCGGTCAATTTCCTTCATTGTAAAAATAAAGACAACACTCAAGTCTAGTGATTATATAAATCAAATTTTGGATCTTATTTTTAAAACGCTGTTATTTAACAAATATTGTTTATTATTAAACATTGCAAAGTTGCGAAGTACAGGATAATGAAAACAATAATTAAAATTAAATGTTTCTGTTTAAAATGTATACCATACATTATTCGTTTACAGGTTCCTACGGGTACAGCTACTACAAACAATGCTTGTGAAAGCTATGTAATATCCGGTCATTGGGATCCATCAGATGCAGCTTTTGCACCATTAAATACTGAAACACCCAAAGATGTAACACAATATATAACAATTGCTGCAGATCTTGTAATACGTGGTGTTCCAGAACCAGTAAGATTTTTAGTTGAAACTCCCGTTAAAGTGTTTTCCCAAAATGAACGTTTTTGGTATTTCACTAAACGACCATTGGTACAACAATTCATATTAAATTTGAAAGAAGTATTATCACCAGATACTGGTGATATTATCTATGAAGTATCCACTTTAGAAAGCAGTGGTGATTTGGATCGTAATCGTTTAAGTTTAATGTTAAATATTTCAAGTTTAATACGAACACCAAGTATTACGTCAATTGACACGCTAACACCAAAGGAAGAGTATCATTCCGATGGTGACGAACCACTATTAAGTGGTACTGGTTGGGTATCTAAAGATTGTCCAGAAGCAGTGTTGGATAGTTGGGCGGAAGTCTTAGGTAGATGGGAACCAGGTGAAGCACGACCACGTGGATTAGCTGGCTTAGTTAAGATGGGTATACCAGAAGCGTTACGTGGTGAAGTATGGTTAAGATTAGCAAATGCCGACCATGACCAACAAATGATGGAAACGTATCGTATTTTGATAACAAAAGAGAGTGGTTGCGAAAATGTTATTCAACGGGATATTAATCGTACATTTCCTGCACATGATTTCTTCCGTGAAGCTGGTGGCCTTGGTCAAGATTCGTTGTATAAAATTAGTAAAGCGTATGCGGTTTATGATTCAGAAGTTGGTTATTGTCAGGGTTTAAGTTTTTTGGCAGCTACACTATTATTACATGTAAGTTGAGTCAAGTTATTTTAACCCGCGAATGTTAAAAATAAAAACTATGCAAATTTCCATAGTTTTATGATAGAAAACCCAAACTTAACTTAACATTATGGTAAACATAATGTTTCTATTCTGTTTGTTAATAGAGTTCATTTTATACTGAATAAAGATACGTTGTATGTTTCGAAACATGATGGTGTTACTGAGCTGTAAGGTATGATATCATCAATATTGTATTTTAGAAATGTTAAATATCATATTTGATGATATCATTACTTACTGCCCAGTAATACCATCAGGGTTTCGAAACACAGACACGATTTTCGTTTAAGCATCAATTGAATCAATTCCATTTCTTGAAATTTTCTTATGGACACTTTTCGATAAAACCTTCAGCTTTATCAATGAATTCAAAGTTTTGAACAAATAATATTTCAGAAAAGTGTTTCTTGAAAATGTCTATTTAAGACGAAACATGTTAATGGTATTTTAAAAATAATGGATTTGAAAATCAGAAATATTATTCCTGCAAAATCTTTAATATGGATTTCCACAAAGTTAAGCTCTCTGTAATTAATATTCTTATTCAAATTTATCTCTAAAATCCAACCAACAAATTTCTGGTCATATTATATCCGTAATTAATCTAGATCACAATATAATTCTGTGCAGCCTAAACGGGCTAACAAAAAATATACTATATAATACCCTCAATGAGTTGTAAAGACAATGCTTCAGTTCTTTTCAAATCGTTTTTTGTTCGATAGTTAATTATGTTCACACTTATATTAATCGATTATGAACATTTTCTGCGTATTAATTAGAAAAAAATCCCAATTTACGAAAAAATTACTTTTTAATATGATTTAATTTCTTTTGTAATTAGAGAATTCTTTAATAAAAAAATTTATTATTAATTTTTTGTAGATGCCCGAAGAACAAGCATTTTGTGTTCTAGTTAAATTGATGTACGACTATGGTTTACGTGATTTATATAAAGATGGTTTCGAAAACTTGTACTTAAGACTTCATCAATTGACAAGATTAATTCAGGTTAGTTTAATAAAAATTGTATATATTCATCTATTTTTCCTTCCCTTTAAAAACATATCTACTGACATGACCTATCATCTTGAATTTATCTACTTATCCTATTACATTGAATACAAAATTCAACAAAACTAAAATCGTTTCAAGCATATGTCTTGCCGAGTTTATAAAGACTTTGAATTATCAACTACGAGGTTTCAGTATCTCAAATATATACAAGTGTATTTCCAATTTTTTAAATTTAAATACTCTTTTGTAATAATCTTTTTAAATAATGTATTTAATTTTCAAATAAAATTATTTAAGTTATTAAGAAAGGTCCTTCGGCAATAATAGTAAAATAAATTAGTAGATAATGATCCAAATTTTTAATGTTCTAGTTAATGAAAAATTATATAAAACAAAAATTTGGGTACGTTGTCGAAAGGGAATAATTATTAATTGATCGGCAAGGTACATAAATTTTTGTTTTACATAATAATATGTTTCGTTAACTATAACATAATAAAAATTTGGATCATTATCTACTAATGTATTTTTTTCAATTACTGTCGGAGGGATCTTCCTTAAATATTTTAAATTAACGTTAAATTAACCTGTTTTGTAGGAACAATTACCACCATTAGGACAACATTTTCAAGAACATAACGTGGAAACACATATGTTTGCATCTCAATGGTTTTTAACATTATTTACAGCACGTTTTCCGCTATATTTTGTTTTTCATATTATTGATGTGGTACTTTTACAAGGTATTGAAACTTTGTTCCAAGTTGCTTTAGCACTTTTAACTGTAAGTTTTTATTTTTCTAATAACGATTCTTAAAATTTAAAGGTTAATTATAATGCCGTATATTTTTTATAGATGTGTAAAAAAGATTTATTACAATTAGATTTTGAAGGAATTCTTAAATATTTTCGTGTATCGTTACCTCGCCGTTGTTTAACCGAAGAAGTATCACGTGGTGTTATGAAATTAGCTTGTAGTATAAAAGTTAAAAAATTGAAAAAGTACGAACAAGAATTAATTGATCACAAAGGTAAGTCTATTAATAAAAATAATTATATTAGACTGAATCGACAGTATGCGAATAAATAACAGCTTTATATGTTAAGGCTAATTTAGCAATTCCGTTACATAGGTTAAACCTACTTTTAACCCATGTTTAAACTTAAGCCGAGTTGAGCCATTAACTAAGAAACTCTACAATACAAACTCTGTATTCAATATTAATTCTATCAGATATTTTAAATCGTTTATGGGGTGAATATACAGTATTTAATTTGGGGGGGAGGTGTTCGTACAAGTGTTAAATTCCCAATTAAGAGCATTTTAAATGATCGTATTAAGAAATTAATTTTACTATTAAGTTATGTCAAAATAGAACTCTTCAAGAGTAGGAAGGATATTTCAAAATAAAAATCAGCCATCTCGAACTGGAGAATTCAGGTTTATGACAAGCGTCTTATTAAATAAACAATCAACAGTAACTATTTATTTCTTATAATCCAGGTTTTGACCACTTATTGTAACTCAACAGAAAAAAAAAAAAATAATAATAATAAAAATTTGTGGTGCCATGGGGCTAGCATCAGATTTAACGAAGAAGTGTTGTTTATATTTTTTACTTAAATTTTAAAATAAATTTTAAGTGGTAACTCGATTGATACACTTACTGGATAAAAATATCCCCGTAGAAAAAACATTGCTATTTAATGCACCATTTTTGTCTTGGTAGTTGACTTTCTTAATAGTTACAATGACTAGTATCATTTAATAAACACTTCATCTAGTAACTCGATAGAAGGTTAGAATTTGTGCAGCAAGCTGTTCTCTACTTAGTTTGATTCTAACTTTATAATACACTATGCGCGCAGCGCAAATTTTTAGCCGCCAGGTGGGTCACATTATTGTAACGTAGGCATAAAATCATGTTGAAAGAAAACATAATGGCATAAATATTAATTATTATATGAAGCGCCTGGCCATAAAATTATACAATCTAGTAAGAGGCCTGGGAAGTATACATTTAGAATGTTTTTAAACTATTAATGTCTTAAATTAAACAGTTATCGTGAACTGATTGTGTGGGCGAAATAAAAAATTATATTCCTTATTGTTTAAGCATACAGTAGTAATAATATAATAAGCTTAACATAAAATTTTTCTAAGGGGATCGTGTGAATTCATATTGCATATATTTATCTTAAGAACATTTTTAGAATCACAGGAAAATGCAGAAAATTACTCAAATGAATTAGCACGACTTAAAATGGCAGCTTTAAAACATGAAGAGCAAAAACAATTGTTAATTGAAGAAAATTCGAAATTAAGAATTGCAATTAAAGATTTGACATCACGACATGAGCTAGAAACATCAAGAAATGCTGCAATTATTGCTGAATATAAACAAATTTGTAAACGGTTAGATGAACAAACTACACAAACAAAAATTGCGTTAAATGAAATTCGGGTATGTTATTGAAAACTATTTTAGTAAAATGATGTATATAATTGTAAAATAATTTTTATTTTATGTATTTTATAGGAAAAAGTTAGCGGTTGTGAAAAATGTCGTGTAGCGATGTCTAATATACCTCCTTCACCAGCGGGACAATTAAATTATGGTGATCACCCACTTGCACCAAAACATTTAAAACAACAGGAGAAATTAAATGAAGAACAAGCACAGATTTACGAACGTGTTCATGAATTGGAATTAGAATTGGCACAAGCTAAATTAGCTCAAGTAGAAGCAGAATGCAGAAATCAGGTAATTTTATTTTCTATTTAATTCATAATAAAATATCAATTACATTCAATAAAAACAAAAATTTTAATGGAAGCTTTGGTCAACATAACATGAAAATTTTTTAGTCGTTTATGTTATTTGTTTAGTTTCTTTCATGATATTTATACATTAAAAATGATGATTATAAAAATTAGAAATGGAAGAAAGGTCAGTTCAAAAATTACTCGTTGAATCATCAAAGATATATTCTGTCTATTTTTG
Source organism: Chrysopa pallens (assembly GCA_020423425.1). Classification (NCBI taxonomy): domain Eukaryota; kingdom Metazoa; phylum Arthropoda; class Insecta; order Neuroptera; family Chrysopidae; genus Chrysopa; species Chrysopa pallens. The sequence continues at coordinate 17,286 of JAEMTY010000242.1, forward strand.
AATACAGTTATTCTTAAAAATTCAAAAATAGAAATAAAATTTCATTTTACTTTTGTCTGTTTCAATATTTGTAAAATAGGAAAAATTACAAAAGCGCCTGCATCAAATAATAATTTGTCTTTTTTTTTTTTTAATTAGAAAAAAAGAAATTTTAATTTTAAATTATACACTTATTTAAAGTTATTTGACATAATGCCACTTCGATATTGTTTTCATTTTACTTATAAACAAATTAGATATCCTGCTGCATTTCAAATTTCGCAGGTTGACAGGTTTTCAACCTTAAATGAGAATCTGAAATAGTTTAAAGATCGTCTCCCGTAAATTTTACAATAAATAATTATAAGTTTTTAATACACATAATTTATTATAGGCCCTAACACATAAACTAAATGCAACAATAACTGAATTACAAACTACCAGAAATTCATGGCCACCATGGCTAAGTAAAACATTAAGTTCAATAAAAGAAGTAACAAATAAAAAAGACATTCCATCATTAAATTCTTTTAATCACCAATCATCACAACAGCAACAGAATAATCCAACATCAGTGACGTTTACAACACATATGGGATTATTGCGACGTGAAAGCGCACCACATAAACAGGAAATTCTCTCCAATAATGATATTAGTAGACGTGAGTCCGCCCCTATTATTAAAGACTCTCAAAGTTATAACAGTTTTAGAACAATGAATAATTAACTTTTTGTTTGTTTTATTTTGTTCTCGTTAAACTTGATACAAAAGCTTTTTTCGATTATATTTTCACGCAAAAAATTTTACGAGTACAAAATAAAAATTTTATTATTTTTCATATTTATTCCGATGTAGCAAGTGTCTTACTAAATGATTATTTTGCTACTTTATTAAAAGCCGGTTAAAAGTTTTTATGTTTTAGAAAATTAAGGTTTTAACAGTAATTTTTAAAGAAATTCTAGTTTTCTTTCTTAAAATACTTTTGAATGGCTTACAATAGTTTCACATAGACAAATAACTCCATTTTCTTGAACATGAGGTTCACGAAACGGTTTTAAGCCTCGCAATTAATTGCACTAAAAAGTGTGCAAAAGAAACACAATAAATAAAGTTATCCTTCATAAATTATTTCAATTAAATTTATCGAAATTATAATGAACTCAATCGACCTGATATTCTCTCTACCAAATAACAAGTTTTCGAGAACGTTTCAAAAATACAGTATGTGATTAAGGATATTTATTATATTTTTTTCTTTAAATTTAGTCACAATTTCTCGAAAATTTATTGCAAGATCCGCAAATTTTTATTAAAGGGTTTTGATACGAAATTTCCATTTTCAATTTAGAGGAGTTCAAACACATCACGAAATTTGAAAGAATTCAAACTATTTATTTATTCTTAAAAAAAATAATATTTATAGATTATATAAACTGAATTATAAAATTATCGAACTGATTTTAGACACAATAGTTTATGAAAAAAATCACTGACTGAAGAACAAAAATTTCTTAACCATTATAACAATTTTTTCTTTTCAGTGATTCTAAATTTTAAACCGTTGTTGCTTAAATTCGTTTAAATTCCTTAATTTTCTGAAAATTAAAAACGATATCAGTGATTAATTTCATTTCAACTGGGTTTGGTTACATTTGGTCTCGATTCTATTTAATATTTATATACACAAGGGTACGTTCAAATTACTTCATTCTAAAATAAAGCCTAGGTTTTCGTATGCACTAGGATACCTTTGAATAAATTGATTTTACGTTACATATTAGTATGTTTTATTTTTTATAATTTGAACACACCCAAATTTGAAAAAATAGTACAACATGTGCCATTCCAATTATAATTGTTAATTTTTTATTCCTCTGGTGCTAATTTATTTCCATGATATAATCGAATTAAGCTAAACGTCTATTGTCCCGTTAGCAAACTATTATTAAACCCAATTTATGAATTATTAGTGATATTCAAATAAATACAATAGGGTATTTATTTTTAATTATAAGAAATGAAGAATTAACCATTTATTTAATTATATTGAAATTAAAAATATATATTATTATGAAAAGACCGAATATTAAGTACTGTTTTATTTTTCCGAAAAATCGATTACAATTTTTTTTAAAAATTATTTCATTTTTGAGAAGTGAAACTTCTGTATGTAAATAAATAAATTTAATCTGTGTGAGAACGAAAAACAACCATGACATTAATCTTAATAAATTACTTGGGTCTAAAAATAGTTGTTTTATTTCAAACCAACATGATTTTATTTAATTTCAACTGAAGAATTACATACGTTACATTACATTCACATATAAATTTGAACCATTTTTTGGGTTTAAAAATTGCTGTTTTATTTTAATTCAACATATATTACCTTAATCTCAACCAAAGGTTTACTGTATATGTACTTTACGATAGTTTTTTAGAACTATTATGAAGAAAAAAATTATAAAAAACAAACTTTTTCAACAAATAGTTCTGAAATATGTTAAAATACTATTGTGGCTATATACCTGTGTGAGTACTGGAAATTATTAAATATAAATAAAATAAAATATTTATGCACTCACCAATTTTTTATGTTTCCAGTTCTTAATCTCCTTAATACAAACTTTCCACTTTGTCAATAAACTTTGGTTTATGAACCCTAATTACAGATCGGTTATTAGGTAGTTTACTGTGTTGATCGATGAAAAGTTTTTGTCGTATTTTTAACTTGAATTTTGTCACAATTGGTGTTACATGCTGCATTTTTATCGTCGCGCAAATTGTACAAATTTTACAACCTTTTGAGCAAAATTTAAAATTAGTGTTTTTATATAAAACTAATTTCTTAATACTCCACTTTGCAAAATCCATGTTTTGGTATAATTCATTTACCATATACTTTTTCTAACACTATTAAGTAATTGAAGCAAAATTCTATTCATAACAAAAAAAAAATCGTTCTATTATTTCGTTTCTTGTAAAAGTCACGGCATTAAGATTATGTATTGATTTACGTAGCTGCTTAATTAAAAATAATTTATTACTCTGGGCAATTAAGTTAAATATTCCTGAAAGGTATATACGTAATAAAAGTTCTATATGCATCGCTTACATACAAGTCACAAAAATCTAAAAATTACTCATAAGGTACAAATAATAAAAAATATCTTACAAAATACATGAAATGTATTTAAAAATAATAGTGAGCATTTAAAATGTCAAAATACATCATAAAAGGTCTCCGTACAGTATTATTAACTTAAGATATACAAAATGGTTGTTGAAACTCTTCAGAAGTTTCATTTCAATTTTAGAATATGGAGAAAAAAACATATTTTATTTAACTGTAATATCGTTTACATTTGAATATTTTAAAAAACAAAAGTTTGTAGCAATAAATAAACTAGTTTCTTTAGTTAATAGCTTTTCGATTCCAGCTTTAAAGAATATATATTTTTTTGTTACATATCAGTCAGCAATAAACCGTCATGTTTATTATTCAAAAGTAAATGATATTTAATTATAATTTTTGATTGTGCTTAAAAATCTACAAGATAAAATTTAAAAAAAAAAAAATCTAAAAAAATGTATTCACACATCCTAAGTAGAATTCTGCAAAAAGTGTGCCAGTCTAAATTGTTTTTCAAACATAAAGATACATCTCTATGGTTAGTAATCACTAATATGAAACTGTACTTATTAATTACTAGTCTTGATTTAAATATGAGAATCTTTTGGATATGATTTTCAACTGACGATTCTCTATAAAGTACACCACGCGCTAATTTTGTTCAAACAAATCACACACTACACAAGCAAATGAAGTAAGCTTTAAAAGTGTGTTTTATTATTATTTTTATTTTTTTATATTAACATACAAAAATTAAAAACACTTTAATGTTATCTTATTATATATATTCTTGTATGCTATTTATTTTATATATTATTATTACCTCAAAAATATATATCTTTGTAAAATTTTTTAAAACCATATTTTGTAAAAAACTAACAAAAAAATGAAAAGAAAATTTTGAAAAATAATTGGAAAAATCTGCTAGTGTAAAATTGTTGTAAGTAAAATCAGACAGAATTATTTTTCTTTTATTTAGTATTTTATGCACTACTTTCAATTATGTTATAAAGTTCGTTTATCAAATTTGAATAACGTCGAATATGGGTGATCAATTGAAGTTTGTAAATTTAATACATATGACTTGCGAAAATTTTTATCTTCGACTTTCCAAGCAAATTAAAAAAAGCTTAAGATCGGAAAATTATTTATATTTATAATTTTAAGTAGTGTATTTAATAATAAACTCGACATATGCAAAATAAATATGCCATTTGGCAATCTAATATTGAACTGCAAACAGACCAATTTACATTAGTCTGTTAAAGCGAACTTCAAGTTAAACTATTAAATTGTTTTTAGTGTTTCTAAAAATTGTTACACATTAGTTGATGCAATTTAAATAATTTTTTATACATAATAAAGATAAAATAAATAATACACTCACAATATTCAGTAAAAAATTATTTTTTAATATCATGATACGTTCGAAAGAAATCGAATACGTTATTATTTTTTTGTCACATAAAGTATTAAATTTTACTTTTGACTTTCATAGAAAAATAAAAAGTATAAATTAAATCTTTTGCTATTATGTGTAACAATTTTTATTTCAGTTATTTTTTTCCATTAAAGATAGATGGTCCGTTTTATATTACACATGTGCAAAAGATAAAAATTTTAAGTCTAAAATAATAAACATCTTTCTTCCTCTATAAGCAGATAATTTCGTTAAAATTTAGAAAGACTAGTTTAGTAAAAATTTAATTTTTTTTTAATCTGTATATTAAAGACGCGTATATCTCGTAATTTATTATAATAGAAAGATAATTGACCAAATGTTACTGCCCATTTATATATTTGACCGATATTTACTATTAGAAAACTTATAAATTCTCTTTTGCACAGGTGTTTGAAAAAAAAATAATTAAAAAATTTAACAAAAATCAGTATTTAAAAAATTATTTTATTTATCTTCGAATTACAAAATGTTTTTGTACAATTAAATGTGTAGAGTTAAAACACATGTCTCTAGTAGCCATATTATTGATTTTATTATATAATTTATAATCCATTTCAGTTAAAAATAAAAACATTATTCATTTGAATTAATAATTTGATTATATATTTTCCCAATAGTACTGTAAAACACGAAATGCCGTAAATTGGAAACAGTTCACCTCCATCACAAGAGACTTTTACCAAAACCAGAGGGACGTCGCAATGGGGACAGGTGAAAGAAGTAAGGAGTAATCAGGATCCGCAATCACGAAAAAGGTCTTCGTAATTGATTCCGAACTCTCGGCGAACCTAGGATCGTTGAAACTCAAAACTAAAAGTCTCGGGGGAACTCAACGTTAGAGAGCTCGGAGAATAGCGATCGCTATTCAAGCAATTGCAGACATTAAATTGCTATCCTTAAGAAAATATGTTTATGGATCCCGGGTGTACCGGTATCTAGTGCATGGATTGGGAAGTATTCAATCGGGCTGAATATTTTACGGGCTCCAGATTGGTTCTTGATGTACCGGCTCGATCGTGTACTAAATTGGCTGGTAGCAGGTTCCTCCACCTTGGCATGGTTCATACCTGCCTGTTTTTAACAGGGAAGTTGCCCAGCAAGACTGATTATTATTCTAGTGCCAAGCAAAATGTTGCAGCAAAGGAGAAGGTTGCCGGAGTGGGGAGATCAGTGACGGCTTCAAGTAAGCCTGTTGCGGTTGGGTCGGAAAAAGACAGCTGGTGCCCCTTCCCCTGCCCTTATCACGAAGGAGGACCCAAAAACATCTGGGGTCGCATAGGAATACACATGATGGAGGACTGCCAAGAAGAAGAAGAGTAAAGGCGATCCCAAAGAACAAAACACACCATCCCTGTAAAATTCGGTAAGTTACTTTTGTCTTTAATTTACATTATATTAAGTTTTATTCAGTGTTACCTACACCATAGTGGGGCAGCTTCAGAAATTTTTAGCAAAAGGCTGGCCACGGATAATATAAACATTGTTCTAGTGCAGGAACTATAAAATATATGCGAACGGCATTAAAGCACTAAATTGGACTGGTTTTGTGATCGCCCACCAATAGAGGTTGAATACTGCGAATCACGTCAACTACCACTGATAATTGGTTGCGATGCTAACTCGCATCATACTCATTGCGGAAGTACTTTAATGCCACAGGTCAGTCTTCCCTGGAATTCATCTCAGCCATCAGTTTGGAGATCGCCATTAGAGGTAGATAACCTACCTTTACTAACAGAGTTCGGGCAGAGGTCATTGACATCGTTATTTCAGTGTCTCCTCAAGACACCTTAAATGTCTCTCTGGGGGGGGGGGGGGTTAAGTTTCAAATGAATCCTGTTCAAGTGTTGCAATTGGTTCTAGGCATGTTCTATGGTGGAATGGTAATCTGAAAAGATTAGGAAATAAAGCCAGAGCATCGCTCAATAAAGCGAAATTGACTGGATCGGACTCGGGCTGACTTGTCTTTAAGGAAAAGCAGATGGAGTTGAGACGGTACGTTAAAAATTCGAAAAGAGATTCGCGATGACAATTCTATGGAAACATCAATACGATCCCCGTTATCTCCAGGGTGCAAAAGGTATATCTAAAGATAATAACGAAAAATTTGGTTGTTTCAAACTAACCAATCACTTACGGGGTTCGAAACTATAGCGCATCTATTATTAACGCATTTCTTTGGTTTTAAGGCAAAACTCATCGTTAATGCTACGAAAGTGTGATGGACCGTGTCGCGTTTCGATCCTTAAAAGTCTCCGGGAACTGCCTCATATGGTGCATTGGATTTTTACAATAGTTGTTTAATCGATTCTAAGATTTGACTGTTTAGTTTGGTGGACAAGAACATCTCTAGCCGTGGATAAAAAGAAATTGAACCACTTTCTAAATATTATTGTTTTTAGTGTCACTGAACCCAAACTCCTACAACGACTCCTACAGCTGCGCTTGGGCCGCTCTTAGGAATTCCGCCAATTCATTTGATAATTGAAGCGGAGGCCATAAGGGAGGATTATCGATTTAAGATTTACGGACAATCGGACAATAGCACAACGTAGGTCATGTGCGTATTATGAATAGACTAGGGTATGTGACTTCACTCGCGGAAACGGCGCAAGGTTCCACTGTTCCTATTTACTGCTTTAATGGTAAATTTAGAGTCATTCTTCCTTCTCGGGTGGATTGGGATCGGTATGTACTTTTTTTCTCGCCCTCTCTCGGACCAAATATCTACACGGATGGTTCCGGGGTCGGAACATTATCTGAAGCGGAGGTTTATGGGCTTACAAAATAAAGGAAGCGATTCCTATCATAAGAAATCACGCGATGGTTTTTCAAAAGGGTTGCAGATCTATAAGGGTTATGATTGTTCTTGAATGTTTCGAGGCGCTGAATCGCCTGGCACTGAATAACATAGTTAGACTGATCTGAGTTCCCGGTCACTGACATAATTCGGAATGCGCCCCTCTCGCATGAACCTGTTATTCCTATAACAAGATACTCTGTGATATCCTGTATTAAGGATTGGCTGCACAGAGTGTATCTAGATTACTGGGACTTACCAGGGTACAGTCGAGAAGAGTTATGGGTCTTTTGACAGGGTACTGTCGGTTGAACTATTTCCTTCTTAATTTGGGAATCTC